>JAJJMC010021346.1:1343985-1384453 GCA_023531435.1 Papaver californicum | reverse complement strand
AACTATATATTATGTTTGTAAACCTACTTTGAATTGTTAGTTTTCATATATCCTTCGCCAAACCAAGTTATTGTTGGTTCATATGAATAAATTTTGTATGGACAGAGGTGTTTGACAAGTTTAGGATGGAAGAAAGTTAAAAGAATTTGACTGCATGTCAAGCGGTGGTTGTTGCGATGCAATTCATACCATCCACAATAAGAGATAATTGCTACCATTGAGGGTAGTTCATATTATCTAAATAAATAGGTTGTGAATTACAGTCGTGCTTGATCCTTTCGAGCCACGAAGGAGGGTACGAAGGCAGCCGATTTGCGGTTCAGCACAAGGTTTTTCATATCATCTGAAAGTATTGGTTGTTGCGCGGCAGTTCATACCATCTATTCAGAGGTGATTGCAACCTTCGTAGTATATATATCGTTTGTAAGAGGTAATTGCAGTACTGGCGGTTCATACTACTTAGTGAAGAGATGATTGATGTTTTCCAGTTCATATCATCTGATATAAATGTGAGATAGAGATGATTGTTGCCTCTTCAAGGTCATTCATACCATCTGATAATTGTACAACCTGTAAGACAAGAGATGATTATTACCATTCTTGGTAATTCATATCATCTGTCTCGGCACGTGATTTAAGCAGTTGTTATTATCATACGAGGTAACTCATATTATCTGAAAGGAATGGTTGTTGTTTATGATAATTGTTAATAGTATTGATTTGGAAATGATTACTAACTCTTTTGAGTATTTCAAATCATTTGAAAAAGATGGTCTGTTGAGCTTGACCTAGTTCTGTGAGTTTTCCAGAAAATCCGTTTGGAACGATGGCTGGTATCCAGCTACCTTTGGACTGGGACTTATCACCCCCTTACCCGTGCGGCACGATGTGCGTTGTTCAGGATCCCACTCACGAGTGGAAGACCGTGCGGCACGGTAGGTTGGCAAGAGATATTGTATCTAAAGTTTTATATTCGTTTGGGGGATAGTTATTACCCATTGGGGTAATTCATATTATCTGTTGGCTTAAATAGATGTTAGAAACTGCAGAGCAATTTGACAAATTCGATGACCCTCGATGTCAGTATTGTGCTTGTCTGCTTATAAAGCAGTTCAGATGAACAGTTGCTTTGAAAGACAAAATATTTAGCAAAGCTGGTAACCGAATTAATAATTTGATAAACATTTTCTTGGTAAAATCTAATTGGTTCAAAAATTTTGAAAGCCTGGTTTCTCGATTGGCGAATCGGAAAGTTGAAAATGGCCAAGCGGGTCATAACACGACCCGTTGGAAGCGAAAATTTTTCGGTCCGTCACATAGCAACCAATTTATGAGAGAACATGGAAGATATTCATAGCCTCCCGATTTGTTCTCATTCCTTCTTGATATTTTACGAGAGAAAATATATCACATGAATCTGTTTTGATGTCGTGTATAGTGGTCGAGTATAATCTTCTCTAGCTAAGACAAGAATATTGTTGTCTTAACTTTTGAGTATTTCCTAAAATTCTTATAAAAAAATCGTATGGTTTAAGTTTAAGAGTAACAAATTCCCGCTAAAAAATTCTTACTTGAAATGAGAATAAGGTAGGAGCCCCTAAAACAAATTGTGGGTTCCTTTAGCAACTATCTGGGTGCCTTTATCAATTTTATTGGGGGTGCCTTTAACACTTTTAGCCAATTTTCTCACGATTAGTAATTCTTCCAAAAATACCTACAAACACATAAAAATGACAATATTAATACAAAATTTGAATAATAGCATTATAACTATGAGATTAAATAAGCCACATAAATGTGTCTATCATGGTGGTGGTGGCGTTGGCTGGTAGTGGAGTGGGGATGTTGATTTGTGGTGGTAGTTCTGGGGTGGTGTTGGTGTTAGTTTTTGGTGTGGTAGTGTTGGTTTGTGGTATGGTGGTGTTGGTGTGGCTCTGCTGGTTGGTGGTGGGGGTGTGCTGATTGGTGACTGGATGCTGCTGGTAGTGGCATTGGTGAGGTGTTGGTGAGAAGAGAAGAGAGATTAAATTTTTTGTTAATTTTGTATTAAAAATATAAAATTCTTTAAATAGGGTGGGGTATTTTTTGTTTTGGTATGGCTAAGTTAAAAAAAGGTTAATTTAGACATATTATGTTAATTGTGATTTTTGTATTACTTTTGTTTTGATGGATTTTTTGTGGATGGATAGTGACACCTATGGGGTTATAACCCACAACCTAATTTCAAAATATGAAATGAAAAAGAAAAAAAAGGTTTCCTTTAAAATGGTAATAAGAGCCATACCCGCTACTCGTGTATAAACCAATTTTTCAGAAACTGGTTGGTATCCGAAGAACTAGGTGAGAATAATACAAAAACGGAAATCAAAATTAGGGCTGCACATGAAACCGTTCGAATCGCTGGACCGGCCAAAACCGGCTATAAAACCGGCCGAGTCGATTTGACTGGTTCGGTACATGGTTTTTAAATCTATAATCGTTGATTTGTCGGCTCGGCCTATGGTTTGAGATTTATAACCGGCCGAACCGACCGAAAAAACCGAGTTACACTATAACCATTAATTAAAAGTAAATCTAAATCCTAGCCGTCCATTACTATTTAATCGAATCTCGAAAATGATGACATCAGTTTCATTTTAGTTTAAACATGGATGAACACAATTCATCTAGTTATTTTGTATATAATTTTTATGTTAGTTTAAGTTAGGATGCATCCAGTTTCATCCAAGCTATATTTCGAATAACTTTTTCGATTTTAATTTAATTCAGGATGCAACCAGTTTCATCCTAGATATTTTTTATTTCGAAAGAAAAAACTTTTGAAATCACTATCAACAATGGATCTTGTTTTGTAGATAACTTAAAACCATTTCCAAAAATATAAGTTTTATTAAAACATATATATATTTTGAAAGTTATGAATTATTTGATGATTTATTTTTAAATTGGAGAGAGTAAGGAAAAAAAAGAAAAAAAATATAAAGATAAGGGATATAATTGTCTTGGTTTTTTGGTGTCCAGTATTGGAGAATATTCCTGTAACAGTAAGCAAACCAAACAGAAACTTGAAAGAGATTAATCGTTAGAACAAAACAGCACAGTTCATACAACCACACAAGCACAGAGAGATGGAGTCGCCTGTTCAACATACTGCCCTTAACTCAATATTTGTCAGGTACACCTTTAGAAAGATGTTGCTATACCTTTAGAGATGACAAATTTGAATCCAGGATAAAACCACCTGATACCAACCCAGTTAGCAAGACTCGTTGGCCCGTTGTGAACTTAACAGTAGAAGAAAAATGAAGAAATAAACTACTGCGCAAATCAAAGCAAGAAGAGGGGAAATGTCGTCAGGTCACACCAAGGCTCACACCAAGGCTCGCACCCATCGGGACATTAGTTCAATCTGCCACTAATGCTGATAGTGCCGATGTTGACATGCCTGATGCTGAACCTTCCACTCAATGGTCCTTCTCTGAAGTGAATGAAGGAATCACTCTTGCTGGTGATGAAGACGAAGCCTTTCAGTGGTTTATTTCTAAAGGATTTCTGAATACTTCCGCAAGTCACGATCCATTGAAATCTTATAGTTCTTCAATGGCAAGGCTGCGGACTTCATTTTGTGTTGTTCCACTGGGGGATGCTCGGGACGCTTGGTTCGAGAGCGAGTGTTTCGATCAAACGTTCCCACTTAGTCTTCCTTCTTCTTTAAATAAAGTTCTGACTGTCGCAGTAGGTCCATCGTATTCTTTTCCGCAGCAAGCTCTTGCTCAGCTTAAGTATGGTACCGATTGTACATTTGCTGCGTACAAGTTTTATAAGGCTCGGGCCACAATGATGGAGCTGATGTTCAAGAATGAAGCAACGAAGGCGAAGCGCGGAAATGATGATTTTAAGCGAGAAATTGAAAATCTCAAGCAGCAAAATGACTATCTTCAACATCAACTTCAACAACAACAACAACAACAACAGCAGCAACAACAACAGCTTTAAAATTTTGAGGATATAAATCAAAAACTTCAGAGTCAGAATCACGGTTCGTTCCTTACCTCTTAGTTCGTACTTCTTTAAATTTGTACCTCTATAGGTTCGTACCATTTTTTTTTTTTTTTTTTGAAGTTTTGAAATTTATTCATGAGATCAGTGGGAGACTTGGAATCCCTGTTTAGGTTCCAGCGTAGGATGACCCAGTTGAACAATCATGCACGAGAAGTAAATATGGAAATGGAATTGGTTAAAGGGAAATTAGCACAGTTGTCCGATAGTATTGAGTTGAATACTTAGAGACATAATAGAGCTGAATCCAAGTATCAGGAAGCTCTGAAAACTTTAACCCTTAAAGAAGCAGAGTTTAAGTCTGTAGCTAGAGGTATACGCTTGAGTTATATGCTTGTTTTATTGAGGGTATTATATGGTTTATCTGATACTTATTCTGGTGTTCAGGGCTAGAAAAGAAGATCAACGAAGCTAATGCACGAGCAACAGTAGCAGGAGCTGAACTCAATATTGCAAATAATACAATAGCAAATATTACTGAAGAGTTGAAGACTTCAGAGAAGAACGTAGCTATGAGTGTAATAAAGCTTCGGGATTTGCAATCTCAGTTGAACGCTGAAACTTTGAAACGCGAAGCTCGTGAACAAGAAATTATAAAAGTGCAATCAAGATCTAAAGATTTATTAAATGCTGAAAAAGATCAAGTAGAAAAAGATCAGCAAAAAATTAAAGATCTTCATTTAGAAATTGAGTACAGGCATGCTTATATAATCTAGGTGAGACAAGATGCCAAGGACAAAATTGCAATGTCATTTAATTCTGCCTTGGATCGTGCTTAACCCGATCCTTCTGTTTTGAATGGTCGCGCTACCGTCCCGATAGTTCCTCCGTAACCGTCCCGACGCTCCAATTCTGAAGCCTAGTTGTACTTGTTCTTTGCTCCAATGCTCATAGCTTCATCTTTTGATATTCTTTTCTTGTATCCCGATCCTTTTGTATTTTGAATTTTGACATACTGTAGTTGGAAACATCATCTTGTGATCTATTGCGCTTGGATATGCTCTTAATATTGTCCCTGCATAAGAGATGATATTTATGAAATTTTTAGGTTAATCATATTGTTTCATGAGTACAATGGATCGAAGGATATATACCTCAAAACATGTAATTCGAGATCCCACACATACGAAACAAACCCGGGCCAGGGGTAAGATACAGGGTTGGTCCAGAATGTACGCTGAAAATGATAACCATAAATTAGGTATTCCTTCTTTATTAGAATTTCTGAATTATTAAAATTCTATAAGGACATTTACCTCTTTGTTGATATTATGATTGTATCGCTAATCGTAAGCGCTTTCCAGAATATGATGTTCCTGGAGTAACTGAATCTTGATTATGTCACCAATCATAGCGTTTTCCAGAATAAGGTTTTCCTGGATTTGAATTTTGATTATGTCGCCAATCATAGCGTTTTTCAGAATAAGGTGTTCCTGGATTTGAATTTTGATTATGTCGCCAATCGTAGCGTTTTCCAGAATAAGATGTTCCTGGAATTGATTCTTATTTTAAGTATAACTTCATAAAGAATTTTATTATTAGATAAAGTATTGAATAAAAACTTTGATACCTGTACTGGACACCATAGCTGTGTTATTTATCATGGATAATAAAGCTTTAAGTATTGCGCATTCCGTGGATGTTGTAAGATATCTCCTTGCATATTCCGAAGATAATATGATCCTTGTCCCGCTGATGCTTGTATTGCGTACGGACCGTCCCAGGTTGGTGCGAACTTTCCAGCACTTTTGTCCCGATGGTATTCTGGGATTTGTCGTAAAACATATTGTCCTTGGACAAAGTTTCGTGACTTGACCCTTTTGTGGTAATCCCGTGCCAACCTTCTTTGATAATTCTCCATTTTCTGGAGTGCCACCTCTCTTTTTTCTTCCCAATCATCCAATTTTTGTAACATTAAATCTGAATTTAGATTTTTCTCCCATGCTTTTGTTCCAGTTGTAGGTAGAATGACTTCTGTTGGTATAACTGCTTCTGTCCCGTAGGTAAGAAGGAATGGTGACTCTCCAGTGGATTCTTTTTTTGTGGTGCGATATGCCCATAATGTATTATGCAATTGTTCACACCAACGTTTGTAATATCCATCCAATTTTTCTTCAGATTTATTGCAATTGTTTTATTTGTGGATTCAACTTGTCCATTACTTTGGGGATAAAATGGTATGGATTTGTGTTTCTGAATGTTATATGCTTCAAATAGCATATCAATGTTCTTTCCTTGAAATTGTTGTCCATTATTAGAAACTAAGGCTGCTGGAATCCCAAATCTACAGATGATATTTTCAAATAAAAATGTGAACACATCGGAATCTCTGATCCGCGCTAATGCTTTTGCTTCTACCCACTTGGTAAAATAATCGGTGACCACTATTAAGTATTTTCTATTTTTGGTCCCTTCAACTAACGGACCAACAATATCTACTCCCCATTTCGCAAATGGCCATGGACTGAGTATAGAATTAAGCTCTTTGGCAGGTGCTTTGATTTTCTTTGCGAATCGACATTCTTCACACCTGCGTACCATGTTTTCTGAGTCCTTAAGCATGGATATCCAATAATAACCTTGGGTTTTATCTTTTAATGCGAGTGAACGCCTTCCACTGTGGTTTCCCGCATCTCCATAATGTATTTCTTTGAGTATCCGTATTCCTTCCTTTTGTGATAAGCATCGGGATATTGGCCCGAGGAATGATTTACGATACAAAATTCCATCCCGAAGCTGGTAATTATCCGATTTGAGTTGAATTTTCTTGCTTCTTTAGAATTTGAAGGAAATATGTTATCTTGCAGATATTAATGAATCGGAATCCTCCAATCTGGTTCACTTGGTTGGTCATCTACTTGTTGAGGCATAGATGGGGCATTTTGTATTGCGGGATCATTAATTTCTTCTATCACATCTCCTTCTATGTTAAGAAGTGGTTTTATCTGGATAGATGGTTCATATATTCTTCCGACTTTTATTGCTGTGATATTAGGATCGTTTACCATGGAGGAAATGAATGCCAGTGCATCAGCATGTCGATTTTTGTCTCTAGGGCTGCACAACGGGCGGGCGGGTCGGTTTTAGGGTAAAACCAACTACCAACCCGTCCACAGGCGGGTTTTGATAATCAAAACCGTATACCAACCCGTTCTCAGGCGGGTCAGGTCGGTTTTAACCCGCGTCGGGTCGGGCGGGTTCGGTTTTTGAGCGGGTTAACCCGTGCAGACAACAAAAAATAACAAAACAGCCACTAAAAAAAGAAAAAAAAAATGAAAAAAAGAAGAAAAAAAGCAGTATTATACAATTAAGACGACAACAACAAAAACAAACAATATTACCATGAGTAACTCTCATACAATGAAGTTCAAACTGACATTAAAAAAACACATACAAAGTCACTTAAGTTAAAAATGGAATTCAAAACAGATAGTAACAAAGTTCAAAGATGCACTCCCGGATATGTATGATTGAGTCACTTAAATCCCCCTCCCTTTATCAATCATAGCTCAAGGACCAAATATCTCTGTCATGGGACCCAAGAACCGGAAATAAAAGGTATGTCAAAAAATATGCAAACGATTGAAGAACAAAAAAGCAAAACATAATTTTTTTCATACCTTCCTCAATGCTGAAGCTATCATCCGGTACATAGTCACATAGTAGTAGTTTCACTAAATCAAATGTATTATTATAACCCAGGTTTTGGTACTGTTCTTCAAGTAATAACAGTAGTAGTAGCAGTAGTTTCGCTACATCAAATGTATTATTATAACCCAGGTTTCATTTAAACTTTCTTTTCTAGTTTTCCTCTTAAAGTAGAGATTTTCAATGTTTTTGAACCTTTTGATGGTTCTTTATGCAGCCAGGTCAAATTGGGAACCTTAAACAGACAGAGCAAGAACAAAGAGATAATGGGTGTGGTTCTACAAATCCAATCCCAGTATCAGGTTTAGGAACTACTAATTCTCAAACATGTATCCTCCTCTCCTACATTCTAATTTTCCTCCAAGACAAGAATCTCTGTCTACAAAAACTTTTCCACTTAGGTATATCCATAAGAAAATATGTATAGTGACCAACATAAGCAACAGTCTTAATCACTGAAAATTACAAAACATTAATATGAACAATGAACAAAATTGCTTGAGAAATGCAACTGTCAAAACTCAAAAGTGTCAAGTACTGTAAATCAAATCCCTAAACAACCAAAACCTGTACTAAACAATCAATACTATCAATGCTGAACTACAATATGTCAATATTATTTTAGGTTAACCGTTAACAATTGTATACTTATTCCAATCAGTACATAGTGAAAATATGAAAACAACACTAGAAGTAGAAGCATATGGTGAATTGGTGATACTTATTGTTGTTTCTACATCATTGCCTATTCGGGGTAGTTGCCAAGATCAACTTGCTTTGAAATTTCTACAGCATAAACTTCACTAAAAAGGGTTATTCATAACCAAAATTCAGGTCATTCCAACCAGTAGAACTTCTACTTTCGTGGGTTTCTATCACTGCCCAGATATCTGAATTCTGAAGCAGTCACCTGAACCTAGTTGTTTCTATTACATATCCATCTCCGATCATACTGGAAATTTGGCATAGGTTTTATCATACTGTAATGTATAACATATCTAAAAATTACTGAGATCTAACGGTTCATTTTCAAACGATGGTACAAACAGTAGTCAAGGTTTTAGGTGTCAGAAAACCCTTCTTCACCTGAAAACCCTAAATTCATATGAACCCTAGGCCTAGCTTATCAAATTATACAATTTCAATTGATAACTCTACAATTGTTGCAAATCAAAACTAACCCATACAAGCATTTTAAATAAATTAGCCATTACTAATAGATTTGGGGGAAAGCCCCATTTTCAAATGAAGTACCCTAGCTCTAGTATTTTAAACCTCAATTTACTATGCTTACAACAAATTAAATTCAAGGATGCCATTGTAACGAAATACCTGATTAAGACATGCATCATGTGTGGTATTACAAACCCATAAATTGATATGAATCTGAATGTTCAGTTGAGAAGGAAAATGGTTACTTCAATTGGCTTCAAAATTGAAGAACATGAAGAAGAATTCCTTTAATCCGTTTGTAAAGCCAACATAAACGGCATCAATAACTTGATATAACTATCTATTCACCGATTTTACTGATTTTCAATTATGTTTCCCTTAAAATTCAAGGAGGGGAAATCACCAGAGAAAATAAAGAAAATGAAAGAAAAATGGAAGAAGAAGAAGGATAATAGTCTCTCTGTTTCCTTGTTTGTAAAGCCTACTTCATTACCTGGATGATGAGGATGTCCGATGGCATGGAACAGAGGAAGGCGGAGCAGAGTTGAGAAGATCTGAAGAAGTGAAGAAGAAGAACGATGAACGAAGTAGGCTTGCTGCTGTTGCCTGTTAGAGATTAGGTTTCATTAGTTTTTATGATTAATGGACGATCAAGATTAAGCTTATCAAATCTCATCAACGGTGGACATTAAACGGTTTAAACGGGCGGGGTCGGGCGGGTTCTACACTAAACCCGTAAACCGACCTGTAGTGATCGTATTTTGAGTTTTCAAAACCGTATACCAACCCGTAGCGGTCGGTTTCGGTTTTAAAACCCGCGGTTTTAGCGGTTTCGGGCGGGTGCGGTTTTTCGGTTCGGTTCCTGTGCAACCCTATTTTTCTCGGGATAGATGCCGAAAAATAATATTTGGGATTTGATTTGCTAAAATTTGAACAAGGTTTTTATATTGTACTAAATCTTCATCAAGTGTTTGATATTTTAATTCGACTTGTCGAATTACCAACTGTGAATCACTTGTGAGTCGAACATTGCTGATTCCTAGCTCAATGATGAGTTTTAGAGCATGAACCACAACTTCTGAGTTGCAAAGACCAATGATAAAATGAGTTGTTCGATTTTTGTGTAATTTCTTTTTGAAGAATTAAGGGTTTTGCTGATATAATATATTGGCTTTTCTATTTTCTCATTAGTACGTACCATCACTGCGCTGATTGCATCTTCCGTTGCCGATATGTAAAAAGTTAATATTTCTTCAGGTTCCGGTTTCTGTAGTGCTGGCAATGTAGCTAGATGTTTTTTTATGTTTTGGAAATCTTGTTCACATCGATCGTTCCAATCAAATTTATTTTTCTTCTTGAGTACATCAAAAAAGGGTTTGCACCGTTCTGATGATCTGGCAATAAATCTGCTTAAAGCAGCCAAACATCCATTTAATTTCTGTACACTTATAATGCTGTTGGGTGATGGCATGTCTGTTATTGCTTGAATCTTTGATGGATCAATTTCAATTCCATTTTTTGTAACCAAGTAACCCAAAAAACATCCCGAAGTAACACCAAAAGTACACTTCTCCGGATTAACTTTCATCTTGTATTTTCGTAATGCACCAAATATTTCAGTGAGGTCTTGTAGATGATTGATAGCTAATTTGCTCTTTACCAACATATCATCCACATAAACTTCTAGTATTCGTCCGATCCAAGGTTTGAATATTGCATCAAGCAATCGTTGATATGTTGCTCCCGCGTTTCGTAATCCAAACGGCATCCTGGTATAGCAGTACAACCCCCGGGGAGTGAAGAACGCTGTGTGTTCTTGATCAGCTTCTGCAAGTGCAGTCTGGTTGTATCCCGACTGACCATCCATAAAAGATAATGCCTCATGGCCTTCTACAACATCTACCAACTGATCAATGTTGGGAAGTGGATAAATATCTTTTGGACATGCTTTATTTAAGTTGGTGAAGTTTATACAGATTCTTACTCCACCGTTCTTTTTTGGAACGATCACCATATTAGAAATCCACGTTGGATATCGCACTTCACGAATGAATCCTGCATTTAAAAGCTTTGCTAGTTCTTTTTCTACTGGATCGTGATACTCCGGTGCAACCTTTCGTATCCGTTGTCGAAATGGTATCGCATCGGGATGTATTTGTAATTCATGTTGTACAATACATGGATCTATCCCGGGCATATCTTCCATCTTCCATGCAAATATATCTACAAAATCATGAAGTAACTTGATTAAACTTTGCTCCATGTCTTTTTTCATAATTGTTCCAATTCGCACTTGTTTAGGCCATTCTGAAGTTCCAATATTTATAATTTTAGTTTCTTCTACAGAAGTGAAAATTGGTTTTGGATTCCCGATCGAAGTTGGAGTTCCCTTTAATTGCTATGAGGGTCCTTCGAACTGCTGACTTGTTGAATTTTCTTGATTCTTAGTGCTTTCTCCTAATTCATTTGTTGTTTTTTGTTCGATGTTTCTTTTCAAGTATTGATTTATCTCCTCTTCCTTTGCTTCGATCTTACGGTCTTTCTTCCTTTCACGCTGTTGTTGTTCCCGTTCTTCATGCATTTTTACTTCCGCCATTATACAAAACCTCGCATCATCTTGATCTCCCTTGATCTCCATTTCGCCTTACGGAAGCGCAAATATTGATGATAAGTTGAAATTACACCTTTCAGCCGGTGTACCCATCGTCTCCCGATTATTGCATTGTACAGGGATGGAGCATCTACTACGCTGAATCTTGTCAAGATGTTAATTGGTCCAGCGGATACTTGCAAATCAACATCTCCTTCAGGTCTTGAAGCCATTCCATTGAACCCATAAATAACATATCGGGACGGGATTAATTGATCTTTTGTGAGTCCCATTTTGCAAAATGTGTCATGAAACAACACGTTTAAGGAACTTCCCCCGTCCAAAAGAATTTTTCTAATGTTCCATCCTGACATTAGCAATGTAAGGACCAAAGGATCATTGTGCATCTCAATTTCTTGATTTACTTCCTGTGCTGAGAAAGTTAACGGGGATGCCATC
Source organism: Papaver californicum (assembly GCA_023531435.1). NCBI lineage: Eukaryota > Viridiplantae > Streptophyta > Magnoliopsida > Ranunculales > Papaveraceae > Papaver > Papaver californicum. The sequence continues at coordinate 1,372,524 of JAJJMC010021346.1, read as the reverse complement.
CAGTCTTCCCAAGCTTCTGTTATCCTTCCTGGTACTTTAAAGATTTCATGATCTCGAATCCTCTTGCATAATTTTTTATTGATTGCAACGTTCATATCTGTATCTCTTTTTTCTGAAAATGATATCATATTTATGGTGTGTTCGTTATATGGGATATGCACTGCTTTGCCTTTGTCGGGTCTTGCTATTGGTTCGGGCCTTTGAATATATTCTTTCAACTCTCCTGCATCTATCATTTTTTGTACCAGCATAATAAAATTCCTGTAATTATCTGTTGTGTGCCCTTTATAAAAGTGGTACTCACAATAATCTTTCGAACGTTGTGTGAACTCAGGTTGATTGCCTTTTGATGTTGGCCACTGAAAATCTGGTTTATTTTTTATGATTTCGAATAATTCAGAATATGAGATATTGAGTTTTGTGAACACTCTTTCTTGAAATCGCTGAACAAAATTTTTATTATCCCCTTGCCGTGGGCGCTTTGATTCCCTTGGTTCAGATTTATGAGGGAATTTCTTTTTTTGTTTTGGTGATACTTCGATTGAATCTGTCCTTTTCATGTTTCTTTGATTTCGTGAATTACTTCTTGGACCTTGTTCTTGCACATCTTGCAGTCTTGCACATGTTTCTATTATTTCCCTGAGCTGTCCCTCGGTCTTGGGATTGTTACGATGAATTTCAATAAAAAGTTAACATCTCCGATCAGCGATTCCCCACTTATAATAATTGATCGATGTACCCTAATCTACATCTCCAATTGCTTAACAAATTGTATACCATCGGGCCGTATATGACCGAATCGTTTCTTCTGGCCACGATGTAAGGGAATATAATATGTCTACTCCCGAATCAACGGGCTTGTTGTACATGTAAGCTTCGAGAAATTTCTTCACTAATTGTGAATAACATTGAATGGAACTTTCTGGCAATCTGTCATACCATAATAATGCTGAACCTTTCAAACTTGATGTGAAGCATCAACACATTATTGCTTCGTGTCCCTCCCATCGTGACATCACTCGATTATAATATTTTAAATGTGAGGTAGGGTCCTTCGTACCATCATAACATTCGAATACAGGGATACTGTATTCTCTTGGCAATGGAACACATGTCATCTGCTGAGCCAGCGGTGTCCGCTTGGCTTCTTTCAGCACCTCTTCTATTCTTCCCCCTTCTTTATTTTTTAATCTTTTTATCTCTTCTTTCATTTGCTCCATTGCTTCAATACATTTTTGCCATTGTGCACGTTGAATTTCTTGATTTTCCCGTTGCCTCCTAGCCCGTGATGATGATCCTACTAGCACCATTCTCTAATCTTGATTTTCCTTTTCATTTCTGGGTGCACGCCTTCCAGAAATTGCTTCTTGACTTCGTGACCCTGTTGCATCTTGTCTTTCCTCTCGTTGAATTGCATTTTTCAAAGCTTGATTTTCTCTGGTTAATAATTCAATTCGATTATGACTGTCCCTTTGTTCTCTTCTTATTTCATTCATTTCTTTCATCAGATTTTGAAGATAATTTGGGTCATTTCGCGAACTCTCATGATGTGATGACTGATTTTGAATAATGGTATTTGGTGTTAACTCATGAATAGGTGAATGATTTCCTACATCACTCTGTTGTTGTTCTGGCTCACTCTCTTCTTCCCTTTGTCTGTAACTTTGTCTGTCATTACTGTCTTGATTTCCATAGTCTGCTTCTTAAGACATATTTCTTCTGGATCCTTTGTTTCTTGATTATTTCTTTCTTCCCTTGAATTCTAATGATCTTTTAAAAGTTAGCCATATAATTTCTCAACAGATTATTTAATAAAGAAAGTGACAGGAACTAGTTTTCTGATTTTCTAAAAATCTATCTATACTTCTTAGTAAAAAATGATTTGTATTATTTACCATAAATCTTTTAAAACGCATATAATAGGAAATCAAACATTTAAACAAATCCATTCAAACTTAAAAGTTTTTCTTTTCAATGACATACAATTTCCATTTTTCACATCACATAAAGGTTATTATGCAAAAGAAATCACTTGCTGGCTAAAGTTAAATTAAGCCAAAATGTTGCATAAAACTATCAAATTCTTTATACTAAATTTCTTTACTTTTGAAATACATATATAACAGATAAATCCATTTTTCATGAACAGGTAGGATAAATCCTTTAACCCATTCCCTGTTTCTAGCGCCAAATTGTTTATGCCAAAATTCCCATTGACATCAACAACCAATGATTTGATGAAAAACAGTTAATAGAAAGATTTTAACTAACATTTTGATACACAGAAACCTCTTTAAAATCAATTAATCAGAATGGTTTCAATTAACCATTTATTTACAAATCAGATATCTGATCTAATTACAGTTTCAAATTTGTAATCTTTTTAAGTACCCAAGATGAATCATGATCATGGAACTTTTAAATTGTATATTACACAATGAATACATAACTAGTGATCTTCTTTCTTCTTCTTTAATTACTCTTCCTTAGCTTATTTTTCTCTTAATTTTCCGACCCCTTCTCTGTTGAATGCTCTCTTCTATTTATAGATTATCTAATGGGTCCCCCTTGTCCCGATGCCCTCTTTCGTTATCCTTATTATCTTTGGATCGGGATGATTTTACGTTTGACAGGTCAAGCTTTTTGTTTTTTGGTCCGTTACTTTGTATGATTAACACGTACTCTTCGTTCTTTAAGATTCAGCTTTGTCCCGATCATATGTGTCAAGCATGTGGTAAAAGTAATTATTGTCTTACTTTCCCGTTCCACGTTCATTATTACTCTTACTTTCCCGTTCCTCATTCACCATTACTCCTGCTTTCCCGTTCCTCATTCATCATTACTCCTACTTTCCCATTTAATAAGCATTTAATGCTATCTGTTTCGATCAGTGTGATATTACTTTCCCGATCTTATGTGTCAAACATGCAGGGATTTACTCAGTATTTCACATCTGTCCTTTTTCGATCCTTTGATACGGCTTTGATTGTGTGCTTCTCATTCTTCTTAGTACTACTGACTCCTTCGTTAATCGTCTTACACGTGTCGTCCTCCTTTTATTTCCCAACAGCCATGGTATCTAAAGGTCTTGAGCGGCCAGGCAGTCGCTCTAGTAATCAACCAACTTATCTAAAGCGAGTACTCTTCTCATTGCTTAAGATCTAGACCAACTACCATAGAGAAAGTAAAATTGTGATCGCTTAACATCTAGACCAACCAATATAGCAAGTAATATACCAATCGCTTCAGATAGACCAACCATTCTAAAGCAAGTAAAATACCTAGTTGATAGATACATGGAACAACTCGTCCTAAAATTACTTGGTTAAGATTTTAAGCGACCAAATAATTTTGCTCGCTAAAAGCGATTTCTTATTTCGATTGGCCTAAAGTTGGTTGCTTAAGTTTTTAAGCTACGAAATTTTTTACTCTCTAAAAACGATTTGTGACTTATGAGCTATTAAACTACCTAGTTGGAAGATACATGGAACAACTTAGTCTGAAGTTGCTTGGTTAAGCTTTTAAGCGACTAAGTAGTTTTGCTTGGTAAAAGCGATAAAGTTAGTTGCTTAAGTTTCTAAACTGGCCTGAAATTAGTTGCTCAAGTTTTTAAGCTGCCAAATTTTTATGCCTGAGTTTTTAAAATTGTCTGAAGTTGGGTGCTTAAATTTTTAAGCTGACAAACTTTTGTGCTCGCTAAACAAATTACTTCCAAATTCTGATTTAGATAATCCCAAATATATTAAAACTAATACCGAACAAATTATGAACTAAATTAAAAATTAAAATAAATTTTATTGTATCACATAATTTAATTTATATTATTTCTTAAAAAAGTTACACTCTTTACAAGTAAGGAAAAAAGAAATACTATCTAATCATTTCTTTTTCTCCATTTGGGTAGCGCGCTGGCTGACAGCCCGGATCTTTACTTAAAAAAATAGTTTTTTTTAACCAACAAATGAACCCTCACCTAACCGGTCAACACTTCTCTTGCCATGTGTAAATGGGGAATGAAACAAACTGCGAGTAGTTCTTCACCAGGCCTTGGATTCTTGTTGGTTCTGCAAATTCATACTTGTCATCCTCTTGCAAAAATAGAATGACCAAAATTTGAATGCATGTTAATAAAGACCCAGATTCTCCAATTAAGTATACCTGGAAGATTCACTACAAGAAAAACGGGTTTAAGCGACATGTCGTTTTAAGTCGCATAAAGCCTCTTTTAAGTCGCTATAACAGTTATAGCGACTTAAAGCGGCACTCGCTCCCGTGGTTGAAAAAATCCAGCCTTGTAAAGTTCTTGAGCGGCCATGCAATCTCTATTAATCAACCAACTTACCTAAAGCGAGTACTCTTTTCATTGCTTAGGATCTAGACCAACTACCATGGAGCAAGTAAAATTATGATCGCTTAACTTCTAGACCAACCAATATAGCAAGTAAAATACCAATCGCTTCAGATAGACCAACCATTCTAAAGCAAGTAAAATACCTATTTGATAGATATATGGAACAACTCGTCCTGAAATTGTTTGGTTAAGGTTTTAGGCGACCAAATAATTTTGCTCGCTAAAAGCGATTTCTTATTTTGATTGGCCTGAAGTTGGTTGCTTAAGTTTTTAATCTACTAAATTTTTTACTCTCTAAAAACGATTTTTTACTCTTTAAAAACGATTTGTGATTTAGGAGCTATTAAACTACGTGGTTGGAAGATACATAGAACAACTTAGTCTGAAGTTGCTTGGTTAAGGTTTTAAGCGACCAAATGATTTTGCTCGCTGAAAGCGATTTCTGATTTTTATTGACCTGAAGTTGGTTGCTTAAGTTTTTAAACTACCATATTTCTTTGCTTGTTATAAGGAAATTCTGATTTAGATAATCCCAAAATATAATTATAATTAAAAATTAATATTAAACGTTATCACTAATTAAAATTATATAATTATATATGACAAAAATAGTGACTTTATTGATGTACAACAAAGTTCCCTGTAACCAATTGAAGCATCTTCATAAGAATACATAAACCCTACTCAAGGACAACTACCTCCTAAAATGAACACAGGAATACTGAGCAACAATAACTGAAGAGAGAAACAAAAAATCCCATGCAAAGCCTAAATGAGTAAAGCTTAAAGCTCATAATAGAACCTTATGACATCATCTGGGGAGGTCATGTTATTGATGACATCAGTTAGCAAATTCTTTTGGAAGTTGAAATGAGGAACTGCATCCAGCAAAGAACAAATGCAATGTACAACAACATGTTAGAAGGATGATTGCTTCTGTAAGACTATTAGCCTCTGAAGGAACACCTACATAACATAAGTAAGAAAATTAGTTAGAAGGTCTAACCAATTGTTGTTTTTTATGGAATCGCAAATTACAAAGAACGTACGAATGATTAGAAGAAACAATAACTGATTACACGTTAAGAATTTCAATACCACTCGAAACACCGACTCAGCGAGTAACTCGACCCCAAGGCGTTCCCAAGGGGCCACGACAGCAACAACAATTGAAACAACAACAAGAGCATGACATAAAACCTGACATAACCTGTCCTTACTTTCCAATTCCCATGGAAAAAGTCTTTGAACTGTTAGAGAATGGGTACAAGAGGGGATCATCAAGTTACCACATGTACGACGTCCACCTACTCCTCAGGAAATGTCAGACCCGAAGTACTGCCGCTTCCATCAGTTCGTCAATCATCCCACTAGCGAGTGCAATGGTTTGAGACGTATCTTCAAAGAGAAAAATAGAGTAAGGAGAATTACAACTGGGGACTGAAGTTATTCAGAAATCTCCTTCCTGTTAGGAGCTTCACCATCTCTGAAAAGGTTATTCACAAAAATCCCCTTCCTATTAGGAGCTTCACAATCTCTAGAGAGTCGGTCAACAAGACAATCCAATCGCTAATGAAGCGCATGTGAGATCCTTCACTTTTCAAAAGATCAGCTTAAAGATTTCTTTACTGACCTCAACCGAGTTGTATATGGAAATCGCCTACCACCTCTTGCTGAAAACACTCATGCCCAAGACGAGCTCTCTAGGTGACATGGTTGATCCGGAAAATGAAAGACGCGACCGGGGACTTTTCACTATTGCACGCCTCAGAAATGTTAAGTTCAGAATGATGCTAGTTGATGCTGGCATGGATGTCAATATTATCAGCGTCACAACTATGAAAGCGGCAGGAGTAACTCGACAAGAAGCCACACGCTCTCCGACGACATTCAAAGATTCTGAAGGGAGAACCGGAGATGTTTATGGACATATCACTCTCACAGTGGCGTCCAGAGCCACTCAAACAAATACCAAGTTTCACATCATCAAGGGAAGCTTGACTACAACATGATTCTGGGACGTGCTTGGCTCCAACAATCAGCAACTATCATTAGAGCTCGGCCAGAAGTCCCGCCTCGATTTAAGCGCTTTCTTCCTGGAACCAAACCTACTATTGGCGAGGACTTACCTCTGTACCTGGAAGAATGCTAATTGTTCAAAGCGATGCCGAGGAACCAAGCACCGACTGAGAGCGTGTCCGCTTATATCAACACATTTTGCACCTGGGTAACCCTTACTTAATTTACTTCTTTGTCATTAGATCGTCCTCACATGCCAACAGACTTGGGGCTAGACCTTGCTAGAAACAACAATCGTGCTCTAGCTTGTCGTTATGAATGGGTGGTCGCTTCAGCTCAATATTTCAACATATGGGAAGAGGTCACTCACGCCTTTTGTATACCACCATAATTCTCAAAGATATTTTCCCTTGTATATGATTCGAGAGACATTGGAAAAGATGTTCAACCATATAGACAAAAGATTTACAGATCCAGAACAGTCGAGTCGAATGCTTTCTGAGTAGGGGACTTGGTTCTCAAAGCATCAAGACGCCGTCCTTCCTCCAACTGGGAAGGACTATACAGAATCTCACGGACTACTATTTGCGGCTACTATAGGCTGATCACCACAGAAGGTGAACTTGTCAGGGCAGCTATTCACGGCCAATGGCTCAAGGCTTTCAACTGAATTATCGGCAATAGCTAGCAACCAATTTCTTAGCGGGTTTTATAACACCATTCACTAAAGAAGACTGCAGATCGACATCCTTCATATTAGAAATGATCTTCTTACCTTCTTCAAAAACACGAACATAAGATCCTACAAGGTATTGAAACACCGATTCACCATTGAACTCACCTCCAAGTCTTTCAACAATAACTGCTTCCATAAAATATCGATTCAGTAGAAGTGACTTGCTTTCCCGAAGATTCTGTGCTGCCATCCTCTCTAGAAACATCACTTGTTGTTTATTATCCACATCTGTTAACTTGACTAAGAAGATTCTTTGGATTAGAATATCTTCTATCACTTCTGGGGATCGCTTCGGATTTCTTGTAGCCATATCAACTTGTTATATTATTACTAGGTTTTCAACTTGAAACAGTGGGTTATTTCTGATATTATTCTCGTATCTATAAACTATTGATGATCGATTATGGCTCTTAGGGTATATTTATATGGGTGGTTTATTAACTAGATTTCAGAATCATGACATAACTAGGATGATAATAGAATTCCTAAACCGGGATGAAAACAAAATTAAGCTACTGGGTTGAGTCGACTGATACTAGATAGTTAGCTTTGGGTAGTCCCCTGCCAGCCCGTAAAATACTTTTTTATTCAACAATATTTTGGGGATTTCTTGTTTATTTAACGATTTCTTGCATCCAGCTAGCATAAGAAAAGCAGCATGATCACACATCAATATTATCTTTATAGTTTTGCTAGTTTTCTGTATCATAGATTAATTAATTTCATTCGTGTTCTTCTTTGTCATAATAATTAAGCAAGAAGGTTTTCTAATGATCAATTATTTTCAGCGTTTTTGTCCCTTAATACCAGTTCAGATGATTCAAATCTCTATCACGGTTCATAAGTTGCATCCATTTGCTCCTTTTTTGGTTATTCAAATTTAAGTTTCTGTAACATTTACGAAAGCGACGGTTTCATTTGGATTAACCGCCTTCTGGACCTTGGCTATCTCACAGAATACTGTTTATTGTTGCAATTTTCAAGTTTCATGCTACCGCAAAACCATAATTTTGGGAATTATTTTCTTGCAGATATGACAGCTCTTCAAATAGATGGGTGATGGAGTCAAGCTTAACAAGGAAATCCCAAATTGACTCATCTTTGGTATTTGCTGCATTAGGTGGAGAACTGCACGTTATGCCATCATTGAAGTCACCGGAGGTGCCCGTTAAAAACCCCAAGGAAACGTCTCCACAAGAAATGTGCTATGTTTTTCATTCAAACTTACAACCCTAAAAGGAGAATGTGGATATCTCTGACAAAAAAAACACATTTTCAATCCCCCAAAACTGTAGTAAGCACAACTTAACTCTAGTGCATACATACCACGTCTCGTTCATCTTGATGCCAGTATTTACAAATGTCTTAAACCTTTTGGTCTTTATCAACAATTAATCTAGCCTTGTTTTTATGATATTGTAGCTCTGCCGATTAACCTTGTGCTAGCATCTTCCTATTGTTATCGTTGATGTACAAAATATGTTAAGTGGATCCGGTCAGTAATACGTAAATATTTTATATGGTATCTAGGGGTGCACAATGGTCGGTTCGGCTCAGTTTTAATAGAACCTTATACCCCGGTACAATCGGTCCGGTACAGGTCGGTTCTGGGGTAGTACCTGTACCTTGTACCAGGTTGTACTCGGTTCCTATTTTTTTATACCTGTATTCTGTATCCTGTACCATTGGTTCGATCCTTTTGGAATATGGGTCCGGTACAGGTCGGTTCTGGGGTAGTACCTGTACCTTGTACCTGTACCTTATACCCCGGTACAATCGGTTCGGTACAGGTCGGTTCTGGGGTAGTACCTGTACCTTGAACTCTGACGAAGATTACAAAAATTCCACCCTCTCATTGAGTTATAGCCAAACGTTTGTTGGAGCTTTAAAAGAAATACACATTCAATTGATTCTGAATTTCCATGGACTGCAAAAACAAATCACAATATCCATTATAAAGTGTTACCGCAGTGATTAACTAATAGATCTGCGCAGAACAATGTATCCTTATTGTTTCCAGATCCACCAGCAAAAAATGTCCAATGGACTCCATAGTTTCTCTCTAGCTACTACTCTCCTTGGTAGGTGGGCTTGGTTTGGTAGGTCGAGGGAGAGGGAATTTTAGGTTCAGGCCCAAATATATATTTTTTTACTATTCACAAGTCCAAAATATTTTCTAGTTACTGTCGAACCCATAATTACTTGAAATAATAAAAAGAAAGGAAGACACAAGTACCCTTAATATGTTTACTAATATAACAAAAAAAAATCGGATTTCTCTCTCTTTTATAAAGAGTATGCATAACTCATGATGCATCCTATATTTTCAGGGGTATAATTGGTAAACTAGAATATAACATATCTAAAAAACCGTACCTAGGAATCTTATAAACTTTATCTCGTTAGAAAGTTTTTAAAGAGATCTACACGACGAATACACACAACAATGTCAAATTTAGATTTTTTGACGAAATAGTCGGAGGTGATTGTTTTTTTAGGCACAAATTTTGAAAAATGGATACATAACCATTATGCACTACAAATGATGCATAACACATTATGCAGACACCACAAAAGATGTATAATGACTTATGCAGCCGCCACAAAGGATGCATAAGACATTGTGCATCCATTTTTTGGTTTATGGATCCACTAATATGCAACCACTAAAACGATGTATATTCTTAAAAAATAGCATTCTAGCAAAAAAAAGATGCATAACGATTATACAGCCACCACAAAGGATTCATAACACATTATGCAACTAAATTTGTGTTCATGCATCCACTAATTTGGTTATGCAACCACTAAAATGATGTATATACCTAAGAAAAAACAATCCAAAAAAGAACAAGATGCATAACGAATTATGCAGCCACCAAAAATGATGCATATACATTATGCAATCACATTTTGTATAAATCTATGTATATGCTTGAAAAATAATATTCCAACATATAAAGGATGCATAATGCGTTATGCAGTTATTTTCTCGACAGCATAACAACTTATGCAGTTTAGTGCATAACAGGTTATGCAACCATTTTTTTGGTTAATTTCATTGCTAGCAAAAAAAGGTTGATGCATAATCTGTTATACATCCCATTTTCTTAGCTGCATAATAGATTATGCATCTTTGTTTTTATTGATTTCAGTGCTTACAAAAAAGTGGTTGCATAATGCACTACACAACCATTTTCTCGATTGCATGGCATGTTATGCAACCATATTTGTAGTTGCATAACAAGTTATTCGACCTTTTTTTAGCCTCATAATAGATTATGTAGCCATTTTTTAGTTGGTTTTCAGTGCTGACAAAAATTGGCTACATAATGCATTACGCATCCATTTTTTCAACTGCATAACAGGTTATACAACCATTTTCTTGGACTGCATAACATATTATGTAGTAATTTTTATAGCTGCATAACAGGTTATGTAGCCATTTTTTGGTTAATTTCAATGGTAACAAAAAAATGGTTGCACAATGCTTTATGCATCCATTTTCTCGAATGCATAACAAGTTCTTTAACCATGTTTTTAACTGCATATCAATTTATGTAGTAACATAAATAATAGTGCATAGTCAAGTCTAGTCAAGTCTGATTCATAGAGTACAGCTGTATAGCCAGCCTGTCAACAATGTATAGCTGTCTAGCCTTGCCAGTCTATCATATGCACAGGTACCACGTGATGGACAGTTAGCTTTGTTAGACACACTCGAGTACTCCGTACAGAATTTGATATATCAACTCATTTGTAAAGCTTTAACATGTAATAAGAAACATTGTTCTTCTCTGATTCATTTTTCACAATCACAATGTAGTTCTATCAATAAACACCTTAAAAACAAGAAAAAGAAAAGAAACCTTGCAAAAAAATCTACGATTACTAGAATAATAAGTTTTACAAATTTTCAATATGAAAAATACAACTACTTCGACACAATAACAAATCAAATTATGCTTCAAAAAAAAAAAAAAAAAAAAATCAAACGATTAAAAAAATGAAAAATCAGTTTGCTCATTATTATCATAGTTGGGATCAAAATCAATTTTCTCATTACTGTCATAGTTGGGATCGTTTGGATCAACCGTATTATCATCTCCTGTTTCAAGTATGCCTCCCCTTGTTTCCTTTCCACCTGGTTCACCTGCAACAACAACACCACACTAGGTCATTAAACAGTATTACTAATATGAATTGAACAAACTGAAACCAAACTGTCCGAGTTCGGCAGGATATTTGAGTAATAGAGACGAGGTGCGAGGTTTAAGGGTACATGGACTGGACATCAACTTGCAAAGATGCATAGATAAAAGGAAGAGACTACCTCTAGGCTTGCCAAGGTTGAGTTTTCTCAAATTCTAACAAATGCTACTCTCTCTATAAATTTGACACACATTACAACTTACAAGGCATTGTAATTTTAACAAATGCTACATAACTGATAAATGGAACCTGCTAGTAACTGATCGATGGATGGAACCTAGAATACAAGAAAGGCAAAAAGGTCCAGGGACAGCCAGTGATATCATTTCATAGTTGCACCAGCTACTTGGGTACAATGTCCGCAACCCCACTGATAATTCAAGTGAGTTTTCCTAATCAAGAACAGAAAATTCAGTGCGGATTGAAGTCTGTGGATTACCTTGATTCAAGTAAAATTGTAAGGAAGTCATCACCACCAACAGCACCTCTATTGCTTGGTCCTCGAAAAATTTAATGGTGAAAAGACACAGTGAGAATCATACTCCTTACCTCTTTTTTATTGGTTATCTATTTTATTTTTATTTATTTTAAAATAGTTGTCAATTTTTGTTTATAGTGATATTTTTAATCAAACTATTAAATATATCTTTAATTTTTTATAAATATAAAATTATTTTTAATATAACGTAATTTAAAATCTTAAACCTATCTTAGTAAATAAAAAAAAATCATTTAATATCTTTACTATTTATCTTTATCCTTTTAAAAAATATTTATAATATAAAAAGAAGTGATATTTGTCTTATGATAAGACAAATAACAGACGAGATCGTCCAAAAAACGAATCGGACGGTCAGCTTTATCTTCTGGCTTATTTAGATAAAGGCCGGACGATATTGAGATTGACGGATGACTGCGATTATTCCTTAGCCCAGCGAATTTATAACCCCTGTCATGGCTCGGTTATACCTGCCGTGGTCCATCTATAGCTAACCATAATTGATTGTGATTGTACCCCGGTCCGAACTTAATTTAATTAGCTTTCCTAATATATCCTAAACTTAATTCGGTTATTACTCCTTATATGAAACCTGATTTTTGCTCTTTCGCGTAGTGCTTGTGGCTTTGTTTTTTTGTTTACTGTTTACGGATTCGTCTTTTATTCTGTGTGCTCTAGGTCTTGACCGATCTTTTTATTCAGGGGGCAAAGTCGAATTAGAAAGGCGACGAAGATGAATAACAGTAAAAAGGTAAGCATATAGAAAATCCTAGAATTTTATCCTCAGAGATTTCTTTGCTTCTCTTAACTATCATCGGTTTAGGTTGATATTTTTCGTATATTTTAGTTTAAATTTTCTAAAATCAGTTTGGGTTCTTAGAGAACTACCACTCTGATCAATCCACTCTTCTAATATTTGATTAAAGAAAACTGGATGTTGAATAGAAGTACGTGGGTACTTTTATCAGAATCCCATCTGTACGTAGGATTGTTGTAGGGTGTCTTTCGTTGGATAAGATAGGAGAACCATCTGTTCACTGTGTTTCTCAAATTTCAGCCACCAAATGTTCAACCAATTCTTTCAACTATTCGGAATGAATCTACCAAGCACAAAGGTTCAACTGTCGATTTGCTGTTTCCCGTTTTTCTTCAAGGCACTACATATTATTTTACTACAGTTTTGGACCATCCATAATACATCATTCCATTTTGTTTCAATATATATAGATATATAATTTCGGCGATATGTTTTTGGAATATCACATGCGAAGCCCGACATTCTTATTAGGCATGGGTAGCATCTTTAAAATCTACTGAAAATATGTTATCATGAAGAAAAATTATATCTTTGTAAGAAATCATATTTTTCTTTGCACTTTTTTGAAAATGCTCTTTGCTTACAAGCAGGTTCAAGAGGGACAAATATACTCATTCAAAACTGTACATCCAGTCAAACACCGATGGCACAAAAAATTGCTATCCAAGCAAACCTGCAACAGATAAGGTTCATAGTTCAACCAAAAGAAGAAAGAAAAAAAGCAGGTTCACATTTAAAATTATATTGCAGCTAATTCTTATCTACCCAAGCCAATGTTAACTTCTTTTAAAATTACTTTCTTTTATTTTAATTCCTGTATCTAGAAGTAAGTATGTTTATTTCTTTTTTCAGCACATTAGTGGAAAGAAACTGCTGGCACCGGGTGAGGATAATCGATCTACTCAACAATGTCCTAAGATTAGTCTTCAACCAACTTCTGAGCACGACAATACATCGGTTAAGCTAGGATAAAAAAAATTTAGAATGGGGAACATCCTCGCAATGAAGGATCATCTCCAAGTGAGCACGACAATACATCGGTTGTATTACAAATATTTGCATTACTGCAGTTCCACCAAAAACATTTGATGCTGACTCGCAAACTTACCAGGTAGACTGGTGGATGTAAGGTAATGATGTGTTGCCAACGAACTCGGATACTTTAGTGTTACTGCAAAAGATGCCATTAAGTAGCAGTTGAATAGTAGAAATGATATGCGCAGGTGACGTAAATATATCTCAGATAGTGGAAAAGAAGCAGCACGCAATAGGATATAACAGCGTATTCTCTCAAGCCAAACTGTAAATTAGAAATTTAATACCATGAACAGGAAGGAGGAGGATCATGAATTTGGGTATGAAATAATAACATTTAATTGTGGTGACACTTTCTGAAGAATAACGCTAAGGAGCCAAGGTTTGTACAAATATGCTAATTCCTTGCGCTATTTCAAAATCAAAGAGATCCTTTTTTTATGCCTGTTGATAGCTTTTAAATGTTCCATTGGTAGTAGCTGTTGGTGCTAATTAGAGAAAGATGAGAAGAGTTGTCTTCTCAAAATGAATTAATGATCAAATTATCGTTAACCATTTACAGAAGAAATATCAGACTTATAGTGCTGACAGTCTAGCTATCCTACACATGACAGGCTGGTAGGCTAACGTACACATTTCCTACTTATATGTGTGAGTGGCACAAATACATTACAAAAGTGTAAGCAAAGTGTAAGCTGTGCTACTACTAATCCGGTTCAAACTAAAAGTAGTATTGAGAAGACAACAAAATCTTTGGTTGATCTCAAAGAAAATGCCTGAGAGGCACTCAAATTGTTCTTTTTTTATTTTTTTTTATTTTGCATATAGACTTTAATTAATTATCTGCTCATTTTATGCATTATGTTATTATGTTCGTCAAATTAATCTTCCCTTGGTTAGGCGTCAAAGAGGTAACCAACCATGCATTTTAAGCTGTAATCCAATCTCATATAATTAAATATTTGGTTTCAAAAGAGGCAAAGCTGACTTTTTTGTTCGATTTAGGCAATATCAAAACGTCGTGTTGTTGGTTTCATAAGGTAAATTCCCGGCCCCCTGCGTAGAATTTATAAGAAACTTTTGAGTTTTCTTTTGATGTTTTTCTTTCTTGTCAAATTGATTTTGATTTAGGATTTGCTTTCCTATTAATTGTTTCATAAGAATTTTTCTTCTGTTTTGCTTGGGTGTTTCATCTTGACTTTGTCCTGATTGCTTTGTTTTATTCACTGCAGGGGTTGGTTCTCAACTCTCTCGAAACTCTGGCACCTGATGGTATGTTTGTTTTTTTGTTTTGTTTTTTTTGTGCTCCTAGATTCTTTGATTGTTCTTTTTGTTCTTGGTTAAAAGTTAACTGTATCCAGTTATATTCACTCTTAGTCTGCGGGTGTTGACTTTTTTTTTTTAACATTTTTATCTTTATTGTCGAAATCCTGATATTTTCTCTTCATGACTTCATATTTCTTCCTACATTTAGGTAGCTACTACTTTGGTGTTCTCCCTAATCTATAAAGGTGTGCATGCATTCATCTCCTTTTTGTTTCAACACATCTTGACATTGTAACCATGATATCTACTCTATGTGGTTCTATGATTTGTTTAGTTATCCATGGTTGAGCTTTGAAAGAAGACCTTTCCGTATTCACTGAAATCCCATTGGCAGTGATCACAAAATAGGAAATCCACAAGCGTCAACTTCTGTTCCCATCTGCTTTAAAGCTTATTGATGTTTATTATTCGGAAAAGATGCCATATTAACTTTACTATTTCATTATTTAGTAAAGATGCCATATTAACTCCACTGTTTAAGTTACACATACGAAACACAGTTAATGTTTCATGGTAGTTAGCTGTTTTGAATCCCAATTTCTCTCATTACATAATGCACATATACATGTTGTCTTCATTTGCTTTTCTCTTTGCTTTTCGGGTTTATATCATCATTTGGCCCAGAGATTCTAAATTACTTCCTCCGTTGATTTGTGTAATGCAGTCTTTGGTGCATTGTTCCTCTCATGACACGTTTTTTATGTCTTTGGAAACACGAGACAGGCATGAGACGAAATTGTTGTTTGAAATGCTCGTTGGAATTGATCCGCTACCGCCATGCTAATATTCTGCAAGAATTCAGTGTCACGTTCACGAATGACCGAAACGTTGGATTGGGATTTTCTATCTTTTTTGGAGGCATTAACAGTGGGCACTGAGTGTAGGATCTAAGCATTGTCCCACCTTTAAGATAATTAATAGTTTATATTGCAGATAAAGATTGCGTGGATGTGCATATCCCCTACTTTCAAGTTATTCGCCCCCCTAATCAGATAAACATCTCTACCATTAAATGTTTAACCAGTCAGATCAGACCTGAGTATTTAACAAAGTATTTTATGTAAAGTATAGATAACTTAAAGGATACGATCATAGCCAACATTTGCATAGGCTGCCCGACGCTTGAAGGATTGCAAAGAAGACTTGCAAAAAGAAGACCATGGTAACATGATCAGTTAAGAAACAGTTTGTTGATATGCCTTGAATCATTCGTTTTGATGCTGAAGCAACGTCTTTTCAGTCTGCGCATGTCTGAAGGCACGCTTCTTAGAGATCACCTAGATCAAGTTAATACTATTCTGCTTGAATTCCGTAACATTGATGAGGTGGTGGAAGATGAGGATGCTGCCTTAATGTTGCTGGTTTCTCTGCCTCCGTCGTATGAGAATTTTAGAGAGTCTTTTATCCACGGAAAGGATACTATAACGCTCGAAGAGGTTAGGTCGTCTCTTCATACCAGGGAGATGCGACATAAGGCTGCTGGAACAGGTATAGAAAATCAGGCTTCCGGGTTGATGGCAAAGGGAAGCAAGGACGGTAAGAAGGGAAAGAAAAATTCCGGCTATAAATTACCAAAGGACGTCTGTGCCTTCTGTAAAGAAAAAGGTCATTGGAAGAAGGAATGTCCTAAGAAGAAGAAGCAACAAGAACATAACTCTGGATCTGCAGCAGTAGCTCAATGTGGAAACACTTCTGAGGGATTACACACATCAGTCTGATGTGTGGTTCCTTGACTCTGGGGCGTCCTACCATATATGTCCTAAAAGAGAGTTATTTACTACGTACAGCCGTGCAGATGGGGGCAGTGTCTCTATGGCAAACGGGTTTGTCTGCAAGGTGGTTGGAATCGGCTCAATCAGGTTTAGGACACATGATGGGAGGCTCTGCACACTGAAGGAAGTCAGGCATGTGCCACTCTTGACAAAGAATCTGATATCTTTGAGTCTGCTAGACAGCAAGGGTTTCAGTTTCAAAGGTGAAGGTGGAGGTTTGCATGTTTGCAAAGGTTCTGATGTGATTCTGAAGGGTGTCAAGCATGGAACTTTGTATGTATTACAGGGTTCAACAGTCACAGGTTCTGAGGCAGCGCCCCCCCGCCTAAACGGTATACGTAATGTATTATGACTGGATTCGTTATCCGTTCTCTAGTCGAATTAGGGTTTATTTCTTTGCCCTATATATATATACATACGTTGTACCTAGAAGATGTATCTTGGTATTCAGCTCAGTAATAAAACTCTGATTTCTCTGCCGTGGAGGTAGCTAACGTAGCAGTTAGTGAACCACGTAAATCTCTGTGTCTCGATCTTTATTATTGTTCTCGTTTAATCTCTCGTTATAACACAGTTCTATATATGATAGCAAGGCCAAGGACTGCGGAGTACTTGGATTGAGAAATAACTATTACTTTTAAAATCAAAGAAGAAAGATCAGAGTAAATAGAAGAAACAACTAAATACACTTGCAATTTATAAGGGGCATACATAAATCGAAGATCTCCACAGTCATTGACCATTTGAAGAAGAAAAGGTGTTTACTTTAAATCTTCATCAATGAGAAACAGATGTTTCCCAGTTCGCCAAAGCAGCAAAGATGTGCTTTTTGCTGTTTTCTCCAAGAACCGAAGGCCACAAAACACTGGGACCTAAAACAAAATTGATGTCATCTTAGGCGGTTAAAAAAGAAAAGCAAAAAAGAACTAGCACTGCAAGTTAAATGGACACCATGCTTGCATGGTATATTTTTTTTCTTATCAACATTTTCTTATTAGAGAATCCAACTATTGTAATGTACTAAGAATATTAACCAAACCCATAATGCTTATGCATTGATAGTTTGTACTTCATCCCCAAAAAAAGATGATAAAAACGTGGCAATTTGTTTCTCAGAAGTACTAAATGTTGCACACTCCATTAAAAATGAGCATACTAAAGCAATAAAGCAGCAGAAACAGATAATACAATAAAAATCTTATGAATAAAAGAAAATGAATGCAGAAAATGATTCCTGTGATGTGAGGCTTTATAAGTACACATACCTGTGATGTGAGGCTTTAAAAATGAGGCCTGGAATATATGAACGAAAAGGGCCTTTAGTTGCCACATACGGTAAGCGGATGGATTGTCCCACATACCTGGATAAGGAAGAGTCCGAGATCAGAGTCCAAACGATGGCCACTGCCCAGTAGTCAGAATACAAAGAAGAATGCCGTTTTTTTATATCAATGAAGCAATAATGTTCTAGAAAATGGTATACGCGAATCACCTGTGTATGCCCTCTTGAACCAAGATGTGGTGTTGCAACAGTTATGAAGTTTATGGGTTCCAATCCAGCAATTGTGACTATCAATTTATTTTCACGGCATGCACTTCCAGATCCATCACCACTACCATCTTCATTTCCTTCAGAAGGATTGTTCTCCGGGTTTGAAGAATAGAGCCTACCAATAGCATACCTTGCTACTAAAGGTTGTGTATTCATCCTACTGAGTAAAATGGATCTCAAAAAATTAACGTTTGAGTTTCCGTTCCTTTGAATGTGTCACACCAGTCGGGACCACAGTGAACCAAACTACATTTTCTTCAAACATTTGACAAGCAAGCGCATTGTTTTGGTGGTACAATTTTTTAAGATAGAGATATTTCTCCATAATGTTTCAATTTGCATGATAGAATATTAGGTCTTTGTTTTCTTGGGTGGTGCGCACTTCTTTTAATGCAATGCTTATATAAAAGATGAGATAGCTTATCAAGATGGTCAGCATGTTCATACCCATACAACTTCTGTAAGAGTAAAAGGCTTCGCTAAAGTCAAAGTTTTGCTTCTATTCTAGTTCGTGGTTTTTTTCGTTTTTGGTTGTTATTTTGTCAATTTAATTACTTGGATCATCATGGAAAAATATGTAAACGTCTTTCTCGAGCTGATGTCATATTGCTTAAATGGATATCATTGTATTTTATTCGTCATGCAAAAACAAAGTGCAAGAGGTATGACTAACCCAATTTCAGTTAAGACTATATCAGCATCATCAACTGTATTGTTTTTGAGGGTTCTACTCCTACTCAACAATAAAGCGCAAGAGATATGCCCATTTGAATTATTACTTTTGTCCCACTACTCTGGTATTGTACGCATGAACTTCCGTATATTGTGCAGGAAATACACCGATTTTCCGCCGGTTTTAGATGCTTTCGTCAAGGGTAATGGACATATATCGCTTTCGAATTTCCTTGAATTTGGAATTATTGGACAGCTGAATTTCTGACACATATACTTGCATAGCGAACCACATCAACATAACCAGTTAGTGGGTGAAAATTTGAGGAAAAATTCGGAACTCAACCAATGTAGTTAATTTCGGATCTCGGTCTCATCGTGGCCGGGACCTTGACACATTGATAACGATATCTCGGGAAGATTATCGACGAAATATCAGGAGTCCTAAATCTTTTATCCAACTATTTTCAACTATCATCAAATTTTCAACAAGCATATACTTGAATATCGGGCAAATCCTGATCGTATCGGGCGAATCTCGGCCATATCGGACGAATCTCGGCCGTATCGATCGGTATGGCGATATTTGAAGATTCGTCGCGCTCTTAAAGTGATACCTTGAATATCGCCGTTATCGCGGCCGTAACGGTCGATATTGACCACATAGAACTCAACATAACCAACTAAATTTCCAACCGATCCAGAAAAAATTCACTTTTTTTATATATTCTAAATACCCTTGAACGTTTAATTAATATATAAAAAACAACGAAGAACAAATGCTAGCCAGATTTTAAAATCTCAACGAGAAATAAATTTCTAAACCTATTTTCGAGTATAGAGATGAATTGATTCAACTTACAAAACATAGATAGGAATAAAAAAAAATACGAATTCTCTTTTTAAACACCAAATCGAGATCCTATAATGTTTAGGTTCAGATCAATTACGTTTTTAATTCATCTGTTCATTAGAAATTCAGTCACAACATCGATGAAAAATCCAACAAATCATTGTACACGATTGAGGATCTACATCTCATAGACGAATCTAATGAAATAAGATAGGTTTCTTTCCATATCTATTTTCTGTAAGGTTGTACAAATAATCTTGTTTTGATTTGAAGATTTTTTATTTTATTTCGTGTATGTGTTATAATCCTTATGTTACGTTGAAAAAGATGCAAAGACTGAACACGATTTGGACTAGGAGGTTAAAGTGCAATAAATAGTTTTCATAAGAAATATTGTTCACCCTTTTATTTATGGGCTATTTGTCCTTTGATATCCAAGTTTTGTCCATATTTTAATTTGGTACCAGTTATTTTAAAATTAAGGGTTGGTATCTGGACCAACCATTGACTGATAAAGATCTTGTTTAACCTAGTTTCTAATATTTGTATTTTTATTAATTAGTTTAATAATATTACATTTATACCCTTTATATATCAATAGAATACCTAATCGTATGTCTATCTTATTCTTGGTTCTATTCTTCCCTATCAAACCTAGGAAGGAGAAAAGGAAGTATCACCTCATGCTGCTATTGTTGTTGAAGGAGGAGTGTTGAAAGGAAAGGAAGAAGGATAATATTAAGAAGAAGAAAGAAGTCTACCTATAGCTTATCGTGAAGGCAAAAAGCACAGATGCCACCTGAATTATTATTGTTCTTGTATGGAAGATACTGCCACGATCAATCAACTGCATATCCTACACTGCATATCTCCACCCATATCATCCACCATTACTACTACTATTTTATCTGCAGATACATGCAGATACTGCCATGATCAATCAACTCAATTAATCCCTATATATTCTCTTTTACTTCAAAAATTAATACTATCAATAGTGTTTGTTAACTCACTCCCTCATCACCATATACAGCAATATAAGTAATTAACTTTTAGTTGTTCTTTTGATTTCACATCCAAACTCTACAATTTGGAATGTAAATTGTGATCGTCATTTCAAATTTTTCATGCCCTAAAAATAGGTGTTGTCACAGATCGGAAAATTCCGCCTCCAGCGTGTTACGCTGGGCAGGCCAGAACTCTCCGATGCGCGATTTAAAAGAGAGTAACCGGACCTTAAAGCTTAGCTTCTCGCTGGAAAGTGTAGGTAAATTTTTACTTTCCAAGCATGTCTTGAAAGCATTATACTCGAAACATAGTTTCCACATTATTCAAGCTACGTTTATACCGTTCCAGGTATATTTTCCTTTCCAAACATGATTTGCAAGCATGGTACTCCGACCGTAGTCTCCATATCGTTCCAACTCACCCTTTACCTACAAAGGGTGCAAGGCCATTAAAACCCATGGTGAATGCCTTTAACAAGCATCACCTAAGTACTATCCTTGTCTAGGACTGACCCATGCCTTGGACTAGCATACCATTCCAACTTACCCTTATTTTACCAAGGGTTAAAGGCTATACAAGCTAATAGGGATGCCTTTGGCAAGCATCACATAATTACGATCATTGTCCATGCCTAACTCATGCCATTGGACCAACACCTAGGCTATTTCAAGCCTGAGCTTTCGCTTCATCAATTTTGGTTCGACCATGCGCTGGAGCGTGCAGTTATCTTATTCTTTCCAAGGGTGCAACATCCAGGCACATGATATTCCATGCCGCAACGGTTACTAGGAAGTATGAACAATCCATCAAATGGAATTACAACTACCCCATCAAGAGTGGCAACAATTATCTCTTGCTTAGCATTGCCGAGCCAGATGATATAAGTTACCATAATGTAGCAATCATCTCCCAAATTAGATGATATGAGCGATAAGGTGCTGCACCTCAATGCATTGCATTGCGGCTGCCTACGTACCCAACCCGTACCTTGATGAGATCAAGCATGACCGTAGTTCATCAAAGGGTCAATTCGAAAGGAACTAGCAACTTAAGCCTATTAAGGAAAAGCCAACATCAGTCCTAACTTCGTTGCAAGTCCAAAGGCCAAGCAAAGCCTAGTACGTATAGGCCGAAGGACTTTCGCAAGGTATGCACTAGCTTGTGCATAACTATCACTATTTATTATGCAAATATGCATTCTCAAGTACATAGCACAATTGAATGATGCTTTCGCGTAATTCAAGCTTTATAGGCTAAGCTATATGCATATTGATGCTTTAGTATCAAGTATGCTCCAACGTATAGGCTACTTCGCATATCTATATGTGCATTATCGCTCATGCACATTCAAGCTTCATTGGTTAAACTACAAGCATAGACTGCAAGGCCAAAAGTGAAGATTTCTTGCCAAAGCCAAGCGAAGCATTCTCGGGTAAGCTACAAATAAACACGCTGATGCATCACGATGATGCATTCTTGGCTCGGTGATGCATTTTTAACAATGCATCACGGAATGATAGTGCATTAGCACTATGATGCTCTTACTTATGCAACATTGGCTCGGTGATGCATTGAATCATGCATCACGGAATAATAGTTCCTTAGCACTATAATGCATTCTTCGTACGCAACTTTGGCTTGGTATAACAGTGCTTTTGCGTTATCATGCCTCCTCGAATACGCATCACGCGTAATAGGGCCTTAACACTATAATTCGAGGTCAAGGCATCCACACCCTAATGCATATCTGGGTAAGCTTTATAAGCTTAGGATGAAGCTTCAACCCAGGCCATGACGCATTCATGAGTAAGCACCATGCGAAAATTGCGGGTGTTACAGGTGTAGTCTTTATTTTGATTATAACTATTTTGATGAATCATGATTTCAATTTTCAATCTCAATTACTCTGATTTATTATGTAAAATCTTAACTTTGAAGTTGTAGGTGTGATGTTGATTATAACGGTGTGGTTGAGTTTCATAGAAGAAAAAAAGGGGAAGAATAGAACGAGATTTAACTAATAATATTAAATCAAAAGTAATTAGATTAAAAAAGGTCTTTGATAGTCAACAGTTGGTCCAGGTATCAACACTTAATTTCATAATAACTGGATACCAAACTAAGTTTCTGGTCAAAATATGGGTACCAAAAAATAAATAGCCCTTTATTTATTTAGCTTATTTACTTTAAATTGGCAAGTTTACTCACGATATAAAAGACAGATGAAGACTGACAACGGATGAAAAGGAGATTCTTCATCAATATTTTCTATCTTAATTTTTTTGTTTATGGTAATGAAAGTAGAGATGAAATGATAATCTTCATTTAATATATGCACTTTATTATAAGTTGTTTTTGTTTTAAGAACACATTGGAATTGTTCATGGAGATGAATTGAGAGAAGAACCAATAATTTTTACTTATTTAATATGTGCACTTTGTTGTACACTATATTGTTGTTATTTCCATTATTTATGTCTTATTCTTGTTTTTTTTTTTATATATGTTTTGGTAATATGCAGTTTTTCCCATGAAAAATATGTGTGTATATATTAGTGTACCAGTGTATTTCCCATGAAAAGTATGTATGTTTTGTGGGTATGAATTATTGATTTGTTTTATGTTTATTAGGTGTGCACGTAGTTGGTGCACCAGTGTGTTTTCCATGAAAAAGTAGGTATATGTATGAGTATGAATGGTTAATTTGTTTCATTTTTCGTAGGTATGTACATATTGATGCACCAGTGTATTTCCCATGAAAAAATAGGTATGTTTGTAGGTACGAATGGTCGATTTCATGTATGTTTTGTAGGTGTGTACATACTGGTGCACCAGTGTATTTTCCATGAAAAGTAAATATGTGTATTGGTATGAATGATTGATTTCATGCATGTGTTTGTAGGTGTATACATAGTGGTGCACCAGTATATTTTCTATGAGAAGTAGGTCTGTGTGTAGGTATAAATGGTTGATTTGTCCCATGTTTTGTAGGTTTGTACATCAAATGTGCATCAGTGTATTTTCCATGAAAAATAGGTCTGCGTGTGGGTACAAATGATCGATTTAATGCATGGTTTGTAGGTGTGTACATATTGGTGCACATGTGTAATTCCTTAGAAAAAGTATGTTTGTGCGTGGTTATGAATTTTCGGTTTAATGCATGTTTTGCAGGGGTGTACATATTGGTGCACCATAAATTCTATGAAAAAGTAGGTTTGTGTGTTATGAATAATCGATTTATGCATGTTTTGCAGGGGTATACATATTGGTGCACCAATGTATTTTCTATGAAAAAGTATGTTTGCGTGTGGTTCTGAATGATCGGTTTTATGCATGTTTTGCAGGGTGTACATATTGGTGCACCAGTGTCATTTCCATGAAAAAGTGGGTCTTAGTGTGAGAATGAATGATAAATTTTCATGCATGTTTTGCAGGTGTGTTCAAAGTGGTGCACATGTGAAAAAATGACTGCATAAGCTTATGAAAATTTTGTCCATGTATACTTTTTTGTACACATTAGATAACGATGAAGCGAAAATTATTTTTTTTTAAATGAAAACTGTATGGTCATATGAGCACTCATTTTGTAGATCTTAGAAAGAGCTTTCCAAATATAAAATTTACGAATTTTGGACGAGCGGTTCGAAAGATAAATTGTTCTAAATTATTTTATATTATTTAAAATTGTTGACATCATCATGAATCACTTTGGGCTAAACTGTAAATACTTTGTCTAAATTGTAAATCATAAAGGTTATTAGTGTATTTTCTTTATTTTAAATAAATAAAGGACTAATTTGTACATAGTTGAATGGATCAGGACTAACTAGTCTATATTAGTTCCATTTTGGACTAAGCCGTTATTTTCCCTTACCACTTCCGTCACAATTTCAATATACTTTATCCACGACATCAACCGCGACTATGCAGTTTCAATTTTGTTCTTATAGGGCTTTATTGTATCTTGAAGACATTATTTTATATACCGTTGTAATCGCTAATTTGATTGGGAGGTTCGTAATAATTGACTATAAGAAATCTTTTAGATCCTTGAAGTCGGAAGTACAACAATTCTCTTTTAGAGTATAACAACAATTTGTTGTCAGTGTTTTTCATCCTCCTATTTTAACCAAATTTTCTAACAACAATCAGAACAGGACTAACAAGTACACTTGTGAACCTTTAAATGCCGAATAGACTTTGTTATCACACGTCCAACAACTATCTTATTGTCTTGTCACATCAACTGGCCGGTATATAACACACTACGCCCTTTTGACGCCATTTGGGATTTTTGTTTCCGTCCCGAAGATTTTAAGCAACGTTAATGTCCGTAGCAAAGACGGTGATGCAACTAAAGCAACGATTTACGCAACATATATAAAAGTTACTTAAATTAATTAAAGCAAATTTATATAAGTTGCTTAAATACAAATTATTTACAACGTCGTAATGAATTTAAGCAACATTTTTGTTTCGGTTGCTAATCAAAAATCGTATTAGAAAAAAATAAATCTTATTTTACGAATTTCTAAATTTAAAGAAATAAAAATAAAAATCCAATATATAATTTTTTTATACCAGCATTATATAATTCTCATATACATATATAAACCAAGTACATCACCACACACACAAAGAAGATGCCATAAGTGTATAACCATTTCTATTGGAGATCCACATTTATGGTCACCAACATCAAAGCATAGGTCAACAACACACTAACATATTGAATAAAGAGCCTGTTTTACAAGGCCACCAGACTATGGAGATGGCGGCTTGGCACCTGAAAGAAACGCGGAAGTTTTCCTTCAAGGAAATCCTTCCTAAATGCATGATTAAGGACAATAAAGATACAAATAATAAAACATCACAGCAGATAACATCTAATTTATAAGAATTTAGTTCCTTTCAAGATATAGATTGAAATAAAGAAGAAAAGAATCCAAACTGAATATTGTCAAGAGTCACTTCGCCGACAAACATGTACTTCTTTACATCTTCAGTTCTAGAATACGCAGTAACCTAATGTAAATGGTCCCAACTAGTACCCTAAATTAAGATGTTGATTGTTTTGAAAAATCTCACAAAACGTGAAATCGATTAGGAAAGAGATGACGAGATAATATTACTATAAGACCACGTCCATTAACACCGAAGAATGCTGAAAGAGCTAGTCCACCATCTTCGCGGTCTAATTCCACATAAATAAAGATGATTGCCGAAGAATCAGAAGATGTATACTTCTTAACAAAAAATGAAAGCAGAAGAAGATGAATCTCTAACCAAAGAAATATTCGACTCCTCGTCTTGATCTTTCATCCACTGCTCATGATTAACTAATCTAGATCTCAACTGTGAGAATAACAAAGGATTTTCTCTGTTTTGCATATATAGTAATCACAAAACTCGAATATTCTCTTCCTAAACCAGATAAAGCATACATAACAAAATATGATGTGAAATTGACTTAATCTTAGCCAGAGAATCTGAAATTGACTTAATCTGATGTGAAAAATCAAAGATGTAAGAGTTACCTCTTCTAACAGAATGAAGTTGAGACCGCAATATATATTTCCTAGCAAAGAATTTTCCACTAAAGATCTTTTCTAAATAAATCCATTTTTCACGAGCAGAAGATTTTCCAATTAGTTCAGTAGCAAGAGAAGGTTGAACTGTAGCAATGATGTAGGAACCAATTAGATTTCCACTCCAAGAACAATGGATTAGCAATATGAACATTGTTTTGATACAGAAAAGGAGACTCAGGAGGAACTGTCTCTAACAAGGGATTTTGGAAACAAA
The DNA here is from genome assembly GCA_023531435.1 of Papaver californicum. Classification (NCBI taxonomy): domain Eukaryota; kingdom Viridiplantae; phylum Streptophyta; class Magnoliopsida; order Ranunculales; family Papaveraceae; genus Papaver; species Papaver californicum. Next base: position 1,345,867 of record JAJJMC010021346.1, on the reverse strand, counting down.
TCTAACCTGGAACTGCAAAAGATAAAGAAAATGAAGGATAAAATATTTGTGCAAAACAGAAACATGAAGGAAGAGAAACTTCGCAAAATGAAACTAAACGGGTCTCCATCAACAAATTACATTTTACAGTCAGTCGTTGAGGTGGTAACTTCTATTTATTTGAGTTTTGACATTGCTAGCTAACACACCTTGGATTGTATATGCCAATACTGTAAAACGACCTTAGTCATTTGCCTGTCACTAATGCATTAATCTGTGTTACACCACGAACAGATTTAACGGTATTTCTAGAGACCGATAAAGAAATGGTCTATTTTGGGTTGTAAACGTACTTATGTTCATAATGCAATAAGGACAGAAAATACAGAGAAAACTAACCTGCTTCGAAGAAAATCTTGAGTGTGATCTTATTGGAAGAGGATCCATTTGGCATGGAAGTAATTGAACATCAATGTATTACAACTACGTGTATACGTAGTAGGAAGTCACTGCATTACTAAAACCTGCAGTTGAATGTCTGGTATCTGACATGCATATAAAACGAAGGGAATAGGGAGATGAGATCCCATATTAAGATGTTTGGCATGAAAAGTGATGGGGATCAAACTACTTGAAAAATTGAAGTTCTTTTTTTTTTTGCAAGAAATTAACACAGTATTTCTTTCTATTTCATTTTCTTCTTTTTCTAGCCCATGAGTCCATAACAGATATATGAGAGTCAGTGCAATCACAACCACTCTCTTTTCTTCACACAAAAAAAAGAAGAAGAAAAAAGAATTAACTCCATGAATCAAGTTGAAAACAAAAGATTGTCAATGACCAAAATTGATATTTATCTAACTTCACTACAAAAAAAACCGGTTTAAGCGACAGGTCGTTTTAAGTCGCTTAAAACCCCTGTTGAGTCGCTATAACCTTATTAGCGATTAAAAGTGGCACTCGCTCCGCTTGTTGCAAAAGGACCAGTATGTAAAGGTCTAGAGCACCTAGGAAGTCGCTCTAGTAATCAACCAACTTTCCTAAAGCGAGTACTCTTCTCATTGCTTCAGAGCTAAACCAACCACCAAGGAGCAAGTAAAACTCTTATCGCTTAATAGATAGACCAACCAATAGAGCAAGTAAAATACCAATCGCTTCAGATCTAGACCAACCATCCTAGAGCAAATAAAATACCTAGTTGATAGATACATGAAACAACTTGGCCTGAAATTGCTTTGTTAAGGTTTTAAGCGACCAAATAATTTTGCTCGCTATAAGCAATTTGTGATTTAGATTGGCCTGAAGTTGGTTGCTTAAGTTTTTAAGTTACCGAAACTTTTTAATCTCTAAAAGCGATTTGTGAATTAGGAGTTATTAAAATACGTAATTGATAAATACATGGAACAATTTAGCCTGAAGTTGGTTGCTTAGATTTTTAAGCTACAAAATTGTTTTGCTCCCTAAAAGCGAGTTGAGCTAATTACAAACATGACCTAGGGAAAAATAACCGCCCCTAACGCAGAATGACCACTACAAGAAAAACGGGTTTAAGCGACCGAAATCTTAGCAAGAGCTCGAAAATTTAGTCGCTTAAACTGTTTAAGCGTCTAAAATAGCAACTGCCAACATTTTTGGCGGCAATAAACATGTGTCCACTATTATTTAGCAACGAAAAATACAATTAATCGCTAGATCCTTTGTTCAAGTAATTTATAGCAACTAAAATAATGAACATGTAGCTATTGACTTTGAGGCACCGACTCCTAGCAACAACAAAGTAAATTGGTTGCTCAAACCTCTCTTAGCAACTAAGTTTGAGCCACAACCAAATATGTTTAATTGCTAGATCCGTTTTACAAGTAACTTATAGCAGCTAAAAGTTGATCATGTAGCTATTCACTTT
>JAJJMC010021346.1:1323951-1343975 GCA_023531435.1 Papaver californicum | reverse complement strand
TTGATCATGTAGCTATTCACTTTGAGGTACCGACTCGTAGCAACAAAAAGATAAATTGGTTGCTCAAACCTCTCTCAGCAACTAAGTTTGAGCCACAACCAAATATTTTTAATTGCTAGACCCGTTTTACAAGTAACTTGTATCATCAAAAAGATTGATCACGTAGTTATTCACTTTGAGGCACAGACTCGTAGCAACAGAAAATGAATTGGTTGCTCAAACCTCTCTCAGCAACTAAGTTTAAGCCACCACCACATGTTAAAAAATGAATTACTTGAGGGAGAAAAATAAACCGTATGATCAAAATTCATCAACGCTTTATACCTAGTTCTATCTGTCATATGGACTGTGATCCGTGTGACTCATTGGAAAAAAATCGTATTTGTCCATTTTAGTACGATTATACTTGGTTAAAACACCCTTTTTTTATTTTTTTATTATCTTTGTCTAAATATTATATGTATTTTAATTTGTAAAATATTTGTATATTTTAATATCGAGGAATATGTATTTATGGAAGAAAAAAATTAATAACCTAAGAAATTATTTTTTGCTTCTTACTTCTAAGATTGATTTATGTTTAAGCTATTTTTTAATTTTGAGAAATTATTTTTGATTATTAAAATTTAAAAATCAACAAAATAAATTTTGCATACATTTTAAAATGAGTTGTATAAACAAAAAAATACTCCTGAAATCTCAATAAAAATAAAAAATAGGGGCGACGAAGGGGATCGAAACCCTTGACCACGGGATTAAAAGTCACGCACTCTACCACTAAGCTAAGTCGGTTTTTTAGGTTATTAACTGAATGCACTTAAAACAATTGGTGACTATTAACATATGCACTTAAACCAATTGGTGACTATTAACATATGCATATACAAGCACAGTACTTTATATGGACTACTAATACAATAAGAGGAACTGGTAAATTCTTACGTTCCGTGAATAGATGAATGAATATAGTAGGATCAACAAGCTTTCGAACAAGATCATGTTGTTCCTTCCCATGAAACAAATACTGTAATTCTACTACTCTTATTACCTATGCAGAACAGGGTTAAGAAATCGCACCAAGATCATGTCGTTCCTTCCCGTGGTCAAGGGTTTCGATCCCAATCACCGATTCTAATTTTCAAAATAAAATTAATACTGAATAAATTATAAACCAAATTAAAAAGTGAATTAAATTTCATTACATCACAAAATTCAAATTACACCTCGTTATAAATAATTACTATCTCCACAATTCTAAAACAAATTAAAACAGAAGTTGAACAACACAAATTCAACTTATAAATTAAAACAAAAGTTGAACAATACTAATTCAACTTTGAAGCACCCATCAGCTGAAAAATACTTAGAGATTCATATTGATGCGGTTTTGTATCACTTTTTAGCTCTGATTTTGAGATCAGTATAGTACTCATTACCATAGCAGCTGAAAGAAATCCTTCTCAGGAAGATACTTATCTAGTTTTTTACCTGCAAAAGATTCAAACATGTCAAATTTTTTATGTCTGTAGTCTGTACTACAAATACCTATCTATTTGTATCTAAGTGTTGCAGTTTTATATTCATTGCAGAATAAAAGTATACCTTTTGCAAGCAACTCAAGAACTCGATCTTTAAAGCGAAAGAACTGAGTAACTTGAATTGCAAATGAAAATGGACTAACAGATGTTGCAGTTGGAGGAAGTATAGTAGACCCTGCTGCCGTAAATTACACCCTCTTTTGAAACTTGGGAAACCAACAGATTCCAAATAGGAATTCAAGAACGGAAAACCAAATTCATCCGAGCAACAAAATTAACATTCTCATAAACAAGCCAAAAAACAGTGCATGTATCATAACTGCATATATGCTACAAACGGTTAAGAAATTGTTACTTATAAAGTCGACAATGAGACGTTCATCGCAGAACCTGCCCTTTGGACTCTTGAATTATGGTACTCAGGTGGTTCAAGACTTTCTCCAAGACCTGCGATGAGCCCACCTGTATCAGAATTCAAATCCCCGAAATTGAGCACAGCTGGATAATTTAAATCAATGTACTGTACTACCTGGAAACCACTAAGCTAAGTCAGGTTTTCTATCAGTAGAGTACTCATTACCACTAAACTTAAATGATGTTAGTGTCAAGGCTTAAATAATCTTTGCTAAGAGCTTGTTACTCCTACAGAACTCATAGCAACATACCTGAACTCGTCTTTAGCCACAACATCAAAATCAAAAAATGGTTGAGATGCTCACTATCCAATGCTCACAAAATCAAAAAATGGAATCATTAATCCAAAATATATGCCTGAATTTGTCACACACCACTCAATTCCACATGCTATGAAAAACACTTTGCCGACTTCACTCCCATCTGAACCTAAGACATACAAAGTTGTTATTTCGAATGAAAAATGGGTTCATGCAATGGACATTTACCTGAACTCGTCTTTAGCCACAACAGAACTCATAGCAACATACCCCTCTTACACAGAACTCATAGCCACAACAGAACTCATAGCAGTGAAATCATATTATTAGTTGCATGCACAAGTATACCAATATGGAAAAAATAGGCAAGGTAAAAACTGGAAAACATACATAAAGGAAGTAAAAACTGGAAAACATACATTCAGGCAGAAAAGTTTCTTACCTTTAATATTCCTGCACACCTTGGGAAGAGAACAAGCTTGGCCTTGTATGTCTGGGAATCATACTGACAAACAAAATGAAAAGACTAAACAGGTACTCTTCATAAACCAATAACTGCAGATTTCATTTAAACCAAAGACAATACAGGTAGTTATATCAATTATGCAACCACAAAACTCATTACAATTCAAACCCCCAACAAAAGAAGAAAACCCCTTTTTCAAAAACAGAACAAGAACCCAAAAACAAAGATTAAAAATCAAAAACCAATTTTCAAACAACAAATAGAAACTCTAAAATCAGAAATTGATACTACAAAACTAGAACCCTTTTTAAGGCATCACCTTATAAGATTAACATGACTAACACAAAACAGTATGATCTATCTATTGTTGTAACTAGTCAGAAATCTTGTGTGGAAAGTGCAGCTCATTGCACCTCGAAATATGCTAAGAAATGAGTAACCAGTTGAATATCAAATATTCACTTTTTCATTAACTTCATGTTCTTCAGGACTACTGAACGTGTAATGAACATTGAGAAAGATATTAACAGCTACAGAGCAAAAAAAAAAAGAAAACAAAAAACAATGTTTACCAACAGTGAGGACATAGTTTTGTGTACCTTAAATGAACAATGGAGGTTTTCAAATAAACTTGCTGGTAAGGGTTTGAGTTTGGTGAACCCTGTGTGAACCCAAACCAACATGAGCTTCAAAAGCAGAAGGGCTTACCTGCTCATTCAACAATAAAATCAACAATATAAGAAAAGAGAAAACAAAACGAAAGTGAATGCAAACCAAAGTGAATGCAAACCAAACAAAACAAATCAACAATACACAATCAAAGAATCTCCTGTCTTACATACCACAGATGTTGCAGGTACCAACCCAAAGTGAATGCAAACAAAACCTACAAACCAATTCAGATCAGAAATCAAGCATCAAAGTATCAAATTCAACACATGAAAACAAGACCAAGAGAGAGATGTTACTGTTTTAGCGTTGACAGCACCCCCAACCTTCATGAAAAGCATCAACTTGTTCGATCCATTATTCTAGATTCGGAGGTGATGGTGCAGTTGATGAAGAAGACGAAGAGAGAGAAAAAAAAACGAAAATGAAGAGAATTGTTGTTTAGGGTTTTGAAAAGAAAAGTTTAACGGTGGATAGCCACCTCATACGGATCACAAAAAAATTTTGATGGTCCAGATTCGATGTTGGATGCTCATACGGATTGTGTGTTAGTTACCATTGTGTATTAGTTACCAAAGTGTGTTAGTTACCATTGTGTGTTAGTTACAAGGTGGATGGATTCGGATGTCTGAAGCAAAACGTAACGGATTTTGGAAATTAAGATTCATCAAAAATGCTTGGGTTTTTTAATAATTAGGGTTCTTAGTTTATCAATCTCACTTGAATACATTCAAAAATTGATATAATCTGAGTAAGATCGATCAAAATTGAGTGTATTCAAGTCGGTTCGATAAAAAATTGAGTGAATTTTAGTGAGATTGATGAAATCATAGTTTGATATCGTTAGATTTGTTAGATCGATAACAAAATGAATAAGTTTGATTGAGATTGAATAAAATTCAATAAATCAAAGTGAAATCGAGTGAAATTGATGAAAAATTTCTATAATTTGAGTAAGATCGATCAAAATTGAGTGTATTCAAGTCGATTCGATAACTAATTGAGTGAATTTTAGTGAGATTGATGAAATCATAGTTTTATATCGTTAGATTTGCTAGATCGATAACAAAATTAAAATGTTTGATTGAGATTGAATAAAATTCAATAAATCAAAGTGAAATCGAGTAAAGTTGCTGAAAAATTGATCGATTAAAATTGAGTGTATTCAAGTCGGTTTGATAAAAAATTGAGTGAATTTTAGTGAGATTGATGAAATCATAGTTTTATATCGTTAGATTTGTTAGATCGATAACAAAATGAATAAGTTTAATTGAGATTGAATAAAATTCAATAAATCAAAGTGAAATCGAGTAAAATTGCTGAAAAATTAATATAATTTGAGTAAGATCGATCAAAATTGAGTGTATTCAAGTCTGTTCAATAAAAAATTGAGTGAATTTTAGTGAGATTGATGAAATCATAGTTTGATATCGTTGGATTTGTTAGATCGATAATAAAATGAATAAGTTTGATTGAGATTGAATAAAATTCAATAAATCTAAATAAAATTGTGTGAAATTGATGAAAATTATATAATTTGAGTAAGATCGATCAGAATTGAGTGTATTCAAGTCAGTTTGATACAAAATTGAGTGAATTTTAGTCAGATTGATGAAATCATAGTTTGACATTGTTAGATTTGTTAGATTGATTAAAAAAAATGAATAAGTTTGATCGAGATTGGATAAAATTCAATAAATCAAAGTAAAATAGAGTGAAATTGATGAAAATTGATATAATTTGAGTAAGATCGATCAAAATTGAGTGTACTCAAGTCGGTTCGATATAAAATTGAGTGAATTTTAGTCAGATTGATGAAATCATAGTTTGATATTATTAGATTTGTTAGATTGATAAAAAAAAAATGAATAAGTGAGTTTAAATGAAAATATTTGGACGATTGTTCAATCTCAAATGTCATAATCTCATTCATCATGAGTTTGGACTCCAAAATCAAACGCAATTATGTAAATCTGTAAGCCTCATGTGAGATGGGGTAGTGAGGTATATGATAAACGAGTGACTTCGAGTGAGGTCCAGTGAAACCGATGAATATTGAGTGGATCCTTATTGAGTAAATATTCTTACATTATTCAATTCCATAAATTTATAAGCAAGATTTGGATATTCTTACATTATTCAATTCCATAAATATTTTTGGATCAATCCTATTTAGGTTTGATGTTAATGTCATTAGTTAGATTTTGCAACCCAAAGTTAAATGTACATTTGTTGGATATATTCTCTTTAATAACTTGGTCAATTGAGTATATCATTTGAGATTGACCAAAGTATATGTGAGATTGACCTAAGTCTATGTTCGCTCCTATATGATGGTTATTCAAGAGAGTCCCTCTTGCCCAAACGGCATAACTAATTATAACTGTAGAAAAGCTTGCAGTTACACCCGATTGTATCTTATGTTATAAATCACTCTTAGCTTAACTACGTTGAAGAGGCAAGAAGTAAAATCAACTAAAATAAAAATACAAACGATTAAAAAATCAAAATTTATAGAATATATGAAATTATACGTGCGTTGTTAGTTAAAGAGAACAAGTTTATTTATATGGAATTATTAACCGTTCATTGTTCTTTTGGTCGTTGGACCTGTATATACTGAGAGACGTATGTGTTTATTGGGCATTCTAGTTGTGACCCGTATAAAAAATATTAATTTTGATCCGTCAGATTGGTGATCCTTATGAGCATAAGATATTAATTTTGAACTGTTAGATTGATGATCCGTATGAGCATAAGATATTAAATTTGAACCGTCAGATTAACAATCCGTATAAGTAGAAGATGCAATACCTAGAACCGTCCAATCATCTTAAGATATTAAATTTGAACCGTCAGATTAACGATCCGTACGAGTAGAAGATGCAAAACCTAGAACCGTCCGATCATCTTAAGATATTGAATTAAAACCGTCAGATTAAGGATCCGTATGAGTAGAAGATGCAAAAATTAGAACCGTCCGATCAGCTTAAAATGTTAATCTTGAACCGTCGGTTAAAAACCTATTTGTTTTACTTATTGACCACAAAAGTTCTATTATTTACGATTAATACCCTTCTATATAAACATCCTAACCCTAAGTTTCATCACTTCTCCACCTCCCTCCCTAAATTTCTCTGCCTCCCTCCCTGTATCTCTCAAAATCTCTCTGAAATCTATTTCCTTCTTCCTATCATCACCAACACCATTACACAAACTACTTTACAGTTTCATTCTTCATGCTTTTCAATTTTTGTCTAGTATTTTTTTGTTGGTTATAAAATCTTGTTATGATTTGTGGGTTTTTCTGCCTTTGCAAATTCTTTATTGATGCATTTTACTTCTTTCAATGATTATAAAGGTGCGAAGACACACTATTATAGACTAGAGTTTCTAAATTGGGCTCTTCTCCTTCTCAATATTTGATGTCTGAGCACTATTAATCAAGATTTTTTTATTTATAGATTTCAATTGCATAGCGATAATTTTTATTACTTTTGATTTAATCAATTATTTTTCATGTTCAGAGATTTTCATCTCAAGAGCTTGCTTATCGATATTCTGCCGCTGCAATTGTTGTTGTAGATCTGATACTTGTGCGTTCAACCTCTTTTCATTGTTGTTGATACTTTCTGAGTCTGAAGCTAACTTCGGAAGATCTTGCTTATCACTTTTCTACTAACGTGTTCTTGTTTCAGTATTTCTTTTTGTTGTTTGTTTTTTTTGTTTTGAATCCTTAACTTAGTTGACTGTGTGTTTAGTGATCAACTTAGCTTTGTATGTATGGCCATCACTTTGATTTAGTTAAGGTAAATCTCTTTACATTTATGAAAATGCAGTGTGATCTCTTTGCTAGTCTGTTCCAGTTAAGTTTCAAGGGAATCAAATGATACACCATAGTGTTTGACAAAATGCTCGAAACAAGAAAAAAAAGGTTAAAGGTTCTTATTTCTTTACTTACATATATGAATTGACAGGATATCATTTGGAAGTAAATTAACTAGATGGATCAAGGTTTTCTCTCTACAACTAAACTCCACGTACTTGTAATTTTTGTAGAGTTGCAATCGTATTTTTTGTGAAAATACCTGGATGGTTATTCTTACTACTTCGTGTTAATCGGATTTAGTCCACCACACATTGAATCCAATTTTGGTTGCTTAATTATTATTCCAGTGTGATGAAAGATCAAGTGTGAATATTTAAAGTCCTTATAATTGTTATGTGAGTCCCGTTTTTGTTAGTTTTATCTAATATGCTATCTCTTCTGGTTTATCCTGTGTGACTGTTATATGCTATCTCAAACTTAAGAATTTTGGTTTTGCATGAATCTTCCTCAAAAATTAGGAATTCTCAGTTAAACTGCTTGAATATATGTACAGAGAATAGAACAAACAATTGTTGAATGTGTGATTTAAGTATCCATTTTAAAAACTTAAGTATCCAACTGATTTTTTTTGTTGGAATGGATAAATCAGGTGAAATTTTACTCCACTGAGCTTGAAGGGTATGTTTGAAGAAAAAGGTATCAAAATGTCCAGTTTTATTATTTTGTTTTTTGATTCAGTTCTTGATGTTACTTTGTGTCCAATTCAGGGTTAATGCTCCTTATTCTTATTAATTCTGATATTCTTTGTATTTGTTTGTTTCTTATATGCAGGACCCAAGTTTATCACCTTTTTTTTTTGAGAGATCAACATATACTCGATGTGGAATGAGTACTCACTCTATTGATCTCAAAATCAAAACTAGAAAACAGATTGAGTGGAATAAGGTTGCAGGTGTGAAAGCCAACATAACGGAGGTGATGCATCTTCAATAATATTTTGTTGGGTTTTTAGACGTTAGCTGTTACTATATGTTATGTAGATACTATACTTACAGCTTACTCTCACATTTTGATTATTACAATTTTCAGAACTTCACTAGCTAAAGCAAATTCACTTGTGGTCTGGTGTTGGAGAAAATCACTACACGTGATGAAAGTTATGATGGCTAGCTGATAAACCACCACCACCTGTGCTACTCCTCCATGGTCACTATGGTGTCTGTCTTGGAGACCTCCCAAGTTTTGAGGAAGGATTTCCATAATCCTCAGACATGTATTGCAAAGTTTTCCTTGATATTTGTTTCTATTAGTGCGGTTAATTGGAGGTTGAGGTTCAGTTCTAGAACCTTGAAGTTGGATAAGAGTCGTCAGGATATTAGTGTAGTATTTTGTCCTTCTGTTGAATGTAAATGAAATTTAGGCGCTGGCTTTTGTTTGTTAGCCGAAAATGACTGGTGTAATTTTTTTAACAAATCATACTGTAAATTGAATTCATTAATAATAAAGTTAAATCAATTATGATTTTAATTTGGTTCATAATTATTTTTAGTATTAATTTTGTTATTTACTTTTAATTATATAATCTTAATTAGTGATAATGTCTAATATTAATTGTTAATTATAATTATAACTGGAGATTATCTAATAAAAATTGGCAGATTATCTAATCAAAATTTGTTTAGCGAGCAAAAAATTTGGTAGTTTAAAAATTTAAGCAATTAATTTTAGGCCAATCAAAATCAGAATTTTAAATAATTTGGTTGTTTAAACCTTTAATCAATCAACTTGAGTAAAAACTTTGCTACCTTAAAAGCTTAAGCAATCAACTTCAGACCAATCAAAATCAGCATTTTAAATAATTTGGTTGCTTAAACCTTTAATCAATCAACTTGAGTAAAAACTTTGCTACCTCAAAAGATTGAGCAACCAACTTCAGAGCAATCAAAATCAGAAATCGTTTTTAGCGAGCAAAATTCTTGATCGCTTAAAACCTTAACCAAACAATTCAATAAATAGTTGTTCCATGTCTCTATCAATTAAGTAGTTTAATTGCTTTAGAATGATTGGTATTTCTGAAGCGATTGATATGTTACTTGCTATATTGGTTGGTCTAGATGTTAAGCAATCAAAATTTTACTTGCTCCATGTTAGTTGGGCTGATGTTAAGCAATGAGTAAAGCAATCGCTTTAGATAAGTTGGTTTATTACTAGAGCGATTGCATGGTCGCTCAAGGCTTTGAGATACATGGCTTTGGGCAACCAACGTAGCGAGTGCCACTTTTAGTCGCTATAAAGGTTATAGCGACTTAAAAGGGGCTTTAAGCGACTTAAAACGACATGTCGCTTAAACCCGTTTTTCTTGTAGTGGACAACTAATTTTCCAGTTCATATTAAATAGAAAGGGACAGCCACTGACTTTTGAGATTCTTTGTATTTATTATTTCCACTAAGGGGCATTTGAGATTGTTATAACGAGAGATCGAACGAGAACGATAATAGAGATCGAGACACAGAGATTTACGTGGTTCACTAACTGTTACGTTAGCTACATCCACAACAGAGAAAGCAGAGTTTTATTACAGAGCAGAATACTGAGATACTGAGATACTGATTCTAGGTACAACGTATGTATATATATAGGGCAAAGAAATAAACCCCAATTCGACTAGAAAGCGGAAAACAATCCCAGTGATAATACATTACGTGTACCGTTCCGGCCAACAACTGATTCAAGGCATATCAACAAATCTCCACCTTGACTTGAATCCTCCCAGCAACAGAAAACAGATGCACCATGACAGTGCCGGAATCTTTCTCTTCCTCAAATGCCCCTAGACAAGGGCTCAGACTACTGATCTGTGACATTGAGAAAATCCAAGCAATGTTGACACTTGCTCTCAGGAACTGGCTCGTTTCCAGATACTGCATCCTTGTAGGTTGACGGCTCGTGATCCTCCACCTCCTCGGCCACCTGCAATGCATAACCCACCAATTCGTCAAACCTGTACCTCGCTTGAGGTTTTATTCCAACCCTTCTAGGTAGGTCTGTAGCAATGCTCCGATGTTCAACTTCCTCTGGTGGTGCATTCTCAGACTCATCTGCATTTTGTTCTTCAGTAACTGATGGTGGTAGTTGGTCATCAACCAACTTAGGTGCCTGATTCTCCTATGGACTGAATTGCACCTCCACCTTCTCAACAACAACCTCATTTTCTGTGACTGTTGAACCTTGTAATACATACAAAGTTCCATGCTTGACACCTTTCAGAATCACATCAGAACCTTAGCAGACATGCAAACCTCCACCTTCACCTTTGAAACTGAAACCCTTGTTGTCTAGCAGACTCAAGGATATCACATTCCTTGTCAAGAGTGGCACATGTCTGACTTCCTTCAATGTGCAGAGCCTCCCATCATGTGTCCTAAACCTAATTGAGCCGATTCCAACCACCTTGCAGACAGACCCGTTTACCATAGAGACACTGCCCCCATCTGCACGGCTGTACGTAGTAAATAACTCTTTTTTGGGACATATATGGTAGGATGCCCCAGAGTCAAGGAACCACATATTAGACTGATGTGTATTAATCATCTGCTAGCAGAACAAAATCTCCCTCTGAAGTGTTTCCACATTCAGCTAATGCTGCAGATCCAGAGTTATGTTCTTGTTGCTTATTCTTCTTAGGACATTCCGACTTCCAATGACCTTTCTCCTTACAGTAGGCACAGACGTCTTTTGGTAATTTATAGCCGGAATTACCATTGGCATTCTTACCTTCCTTGCTTCTTTTTGCCATCAACCTGTGAGCCTGATTTTCTATACCTGTTCCAGCAGCCTTATGCCGCATCTCCCAGGTATGAAGAGACGACCTATCCTATTCCAGCGTTATAGTGTCTTTTCTGGCAATAAAAGACTCTCTAAAATTCTCATACGACGGAGGCAGAGACACCAGCAACATTAAGGCAGCATCCTTGTCTTCCACCACCTCATCAATATTACGCAATTCAAGCAGAATAGTATTAACTTGATCTAGGGGATATCTAAGAGGCGTACCTTCAGACATGCGCAGACTGAAAAGACGTTGCTTCAGCATCAACTTGTTGGTCAGCGATTTCGTCATATAGAGGCTTTCCAACTTTAACCACAAAGCGGCGGCCTTTTCCTGATCTGCGACTTCAGTGATTACGTCGTCCGCAAGACACAGCATAATCGTTGAGTGAGCCTTCTCCTCCATAGTCGCATACTCAGCGTTGGATGTATCTGCGCCCTTCTTTTCCGAAGCTAACGGCAACCAAAGACCTTGTTGCTTCAAAAAAGCCCGCATCTTGATTTACCACAGACTAAAACTATTTCTCCCGGTAAATCTTTCGATCTTCATCATGAATCCGGACATCGTTCTCGGCGGAAATCGAACCTCGCTCTGATACCAATTTGCTATAACGAGAGATCAAACGAGAACAATAATAGAGATCGAGACACAGAGATTTACGTGGTTCACTAACTGTTACGTTAGCTACATCCACAACAGAGAAAGCAGAGTTTTATTACAGAGCAGAATACTGAGATACAGAGATACATATTCTAGGTACAACGTATGTATATATATAGCGCAAAGAAATAAACCCTAATTCGACTAGAAAGCGGAAAACAATCCCAGTGATAATACATTACGTATACCGCCGAGGGGCTCTGCCCCTCGGACTCCCCGTTGTTTTCCGGCCAACAACTGATTCAAGGCATATCAACAAAGACCTACAAGTTGTTCTCCTACACTTTTGGTCAGGACTCCAACAACGAAATATGTAACTGCAGCATGCTGATGTTGTCATTCCCTTAAATTTGCACAGCAGTGCAGTTTCTTATATCAAACAACTCTATCGTGAGAACTGAATTTTATCTGTGTAGAACTCCGTCTGCATGGATCGCGCCTCTCCTGGACGGATTGAGTCTTATCGAATACCGCTCCACCTCAATCGTTTTTTTTTTTGGATTTCATGAGTTTATATAAGTTAACGGTTAATTCTGGTTCGTCATATTATCTTTAACAACCTTTTTTTCTAGGTCATAATCTTCGTCGGAACCCTAAGTCTACCGATATTCGTCCTATTATCCTTAATAATCTCTTTCCCTAAGTCATAACTTCACTAGAACCCTAAATCTATCGATGTTCTTCATATTATCCTCAATTAATGACCTTTTCCACTAAGTCGAAATCTTCACCGAAACCCTAAACTTATCGATTTTGTTCATATTATATCCTTAATAACATTTTCCACTAAATCGAAATCTTACCAGAACTTTATCGTCGATAACAATATCCAAATTAATTTATATATATTCTTTGGATTTTTTGTACAGAAGGTTGATAATAAAATTCAATGCACTAGTTCGTTTTAGCACAAAGAGGACCGCACATGCTTTTCACACACTTATCTCAATCTGTATGAGAATCCAAAATCAAATCTGCACTCTGGAAAAAAAAATTATGATCCGTATGACTATCCTTATCCACCTTCCAAAATTTCTATTCAAAACCCTAAATGTTTTTTTCTCCTTCAATTTCCTTTTTTTCTCTCTCTTTCTCGGTTCTTCTCTTTTTCAGTACCACCACTGAATCTCTTCTCTCTTACTCCCTCTGTACAAAAACTTACCGAAATAGTAGATCAATTAGATCTTTCACAAGCTGTTGTTGATGGTGATTTTCACAAATATAGATCAGTTGATTTACTTCTCTTACTGATCTTTTTTTCTCCCTCACCTATTCTCAGATCTGTAAACTCATTTCCCCTAAATGGTTTCTGCAAGTATAGATTAGTTGATTCTAAGAGATATGGCAGACATTAAGTTCAAAACAGAAGAAGAATACTGTCCAGAACCATACTTTTAATCTGATTGAAACACTGAGCTTACATATTTCTTTTAATTTTATGTAAAGGGATTCTGGAAGGAGCATTTGCAAGGAAGGCCATATCATGTAAGGTGGTTGGGTTAAAACAGGAAGACGACAAGGGAATGGTTCTTTTGCGTTTCTTTATTAAATGATGGATCTTGTCCAGCAAATCTATTTGGATAAAAAAAATTCAAATCTAAATGGAGTATTAGTTGTTTTATTGATAGTTGGAAACTGTATAGACTCCAAAAATGTGAATAGTCAGGTGAATACGAACATCGAATTGAAACTCCAAAACACCCAGTTTTTTTCCATGAGATTATGATTTTGGTATTAGTTTCGTGGTTTCAATTTTTCAGTAGTGAAATTTATGAATATAATTGTCTGATTGTTCTGTTTTCTTTTCCTTTAGATAGACCTAGCTGGAGAAGATGGGAGTATGCTTAAACGTATTACTATGATGGCTCGATTGTCGGTTTATAATGTGATTCTGCTGCTATATGTTTGTGCTTCTCTCATCGGGGCTTTATCTCTTGACCAAGAAAATATGTGAGTGTTCGTACTGTTTTGGGATGATGCACTTTATAGGTTTTGTTCTCTTCGTATAGAAGCAACGCAAGATGTTTTGGAAATTAGATTTAAGATATTAATGGGGGAAAAGTGGTACTCTCATGTATGTATGCTAACTGTATATTTTCTTTTGGTGGTGGAATAAATTTTGCATCACAGTATAAAATGTGTGCCGCTGTAGAAGAATAGATCGCACATTCATAGGATTTATCACTTGTTACAATCTCATATCCTTTGTAGTTCCTTGAATATGTTACTTTTGGTCTCAACAACTTAAGTATAGAAAGAAAACAAGATCAACTACACCAAATTTTATGGTCTACCTAGACTTACAGCTACGTCCCGAGTTACAGTATGCTCTCTTACAAAAGATGAAATATCAAATTTATAGACTTTGCATGCACACTCACTTCCAAATCGCTGAAGTATATCATATGGTTTTGTAGCTGATGTAATTTTAGAAGTTGAAAATAAGGTGGTTCGATTCTCGAACTTGTAAAGGTAATGATTTTAGAAAATAATAATTTTAATTAACTCTAGAAAATTCCATGAGTATGAAAAAGACTAAATAACCTAAAGATGATTTTTGAATAATTTTAGAAGGACCAGGAATCAGGATTCAGGTAATTCTAACAACCTATGTGATTAATTAGATAATTCTTTGTAAATTAATTGAAGCACAAGTAATTTCCAAAATTGGTTTTGTTATGCTAACAAACAGAGGTAAATCACAAGCATGGACTATCAAAATTAATTAACCAAGCATAATCCATCAAGTAAAAACACAACTGTTGAAAGAAAACCGTTTTCACTATTTAAAACTATGCAATTCCAATAACAAAAGAATTATAAATAATTATTAGAAAATAATTAAATCACATAAAATTGAGAAAATTACCTTATCCATCATCCCAGTAAATAGACTTAGCTCATGGTGGAAAAAGATTGCTCAAAAGTTGATTTCATTGCTCAAAATAAAGATTACAAGATTGATTAAGACTGTAACAGCCAAACAGTAATGCATGAGACGCGTTACAGAATCAGCCCCAACTATTACAGCCCAATTCAACCAAGAATATAACAGTGAGAAATAGGCAACAGAAATTTCAAACTTTGTAACAGATAAAAGAGTGGGTGAACTGTCTTCTTCGGTGAAGGTGAGGATGAACACCGGTGACGGCCGGTGTAGCAGCGGTGACGGAGTGTGCCGGAAAATAGCAAAAGTGATCCTGGAGCTGCGTAACCCTTTTCTGAAGCTTGTAAACTCTTTATATAGGCCTTTGGAGTCTTCTAGGATGTTCTAATCCCCTTATGACTCGGTAGTTTGACGAGAAATTGATATCAATCCAAAACAGGGATGTATTCCTGTTCCCGTATAAATTCATGCTCATCTGGCCCCTATCTTCGGCTTCTAGAGCTTCTAATCGATTATACGAACCTTGAATTAGATTGGGTAACTCCCAATTTGCGCTGAAATCGCTAAAAAATCTGAATTGAAAATCATGAATTTGCTGCCGAAGAAACTCTGTCCCGATGAAGGTTTGACTCGGTCAACTGGCTTTGACCGAGTTGACTGGGCTGAGTTGACCCGATCCAGCTCAACCCGATCCAAGGGTGCCCCAATCCAAAGTGTGGGTGCCTTGATCCATTTTCCCGGGTGCCTTTAACACTTTTTGAGCCAATTTTTCCACAAATCTTTATTCTTCTAATGTACCTACAAAAGCATAAAAATACGTAATAGACACAAAATCGAATACTAACTCACTAGAAATTAAGGTGCAATTTAGACACTAAAATATGTCTATCAAATACCCCCAAACTTACTATTTTGCTAGTCCTCGAGCAAACTACTCTAAAAATAAAGTAAAAATCCTAACTCACTTTCGCAGGAATCGCGACTGCATTTAGCATATGCAGTAAGCCGTTAAACCCCTAGGTGTCCCTAGTGGACGAGTTTTGTCTCATGAGGGTTTACAAGAGGTATACCCACAAAACCTGGATCTAGAAATTAGGAACACGTGAACGATTAAGGATAGACACTAAACAAGCTAGTTAGTTGGCTACTCAGATATTCGGCTATAGGGACCATTACCCTTTATGGATCCAATTACTGTACACAAGTGCTAACTCAAGCGTACTAAAATTCATATCTAAGACAACAGAGTTCTACTCAGACAGTTATCTAACCACCCATCACATGAAAAGACTTAGAAGATGAACGTAGACTGTAGAAGGTCGCAAATGTTGACTGAGGCGAACGATGTGTCCCATATCTGTCTGAAGGTCAGTACCGAGATGAAACCTAGTGTGTCGAGATACTCCCTATTTATTTTCAACGGTTACTACTAACTAAAATATTTACAAGTTCCCATGGATCCTGCGTTCCACGCTTTCTTAGGCGACGGAGACAGGGAGAACTTTAAAATACCAAATACTATTTTTTTTATTATTATTTTTTTTTTTCTTCTGACACCTAATACATGTGTGTTCCCATGGATCCTGCATTCCACGCTTGCTTAGGCGACGGAGACAGGGGGACCACACACATAACTCTAAAACACTAACATATTATTCATGCGGGGCATGATCTCAACACACTAAATGTCATTCCAGTGCTAATTAACATGTCGATGCTAGGACCCACCAATACTCTCAGAGAAACACTAAATTGCAAATAATAAAACAGAACGTGATATGGTGGTGACAACTATCATGTTATTTCTAACACCTGAACTCTGTCTCCTTTATGAATAGACCATCTAGCTGGGCACACCAATCCTTATAGCAAAATGGCTAAGTTTCCATCTACCTAGAGTGGTTAGTGTCACCTTGAATTGTTCACATGCTTCTAAATTCCAAATCTTATTAATCTTAAAAAGTCTCCCAATACCCCCAAACTTAAATTAAACAGTGTCCTCAATGTTTCTAAGCAAAGAACAATACCAGAAGAGTAAAAGTAAGGGAGTCAGACAGATAGTACCTGAATGAAGCGTAGCAATCCTTGGAAGGAGAAAAATAAAGCTGAAAAATCTTAAAAATATAATACATACATACACAAACGGCTCTGATGGTCAATCAGAGTATGTGGGTCCTCCAGAGAGACCTCCTCAATATTACCTGTAGGGTTAGACTCTAAAAACGGTTTCAGTCGTTGACCGTTGACTTTGGTGATGTTTCCACCATCCTGAGTCTCAATCTCAATAGCTCCATGAGGAAAGACAGTGCGAACCACATATGGACCTGTCCACCGAGAGCGTAACTTCCCGGGGAACAGATGTAACCGTGTGTCATACAGAAGAACTTTTTGACCTGGAGAAAATGACTTTCGTAAAATATTTCTATTATGCACGAGTTTCATTTTGTTCTTATACTCCCTAGCACTGTCATAAGCATCAATCCTAATTTCTTCCAACTCATTGAGCTGGAGTTTCCTCTGAGCACCTGCCTTGTCAAGTGAATAATTTAGCTGTTTCACAGCCCAATATGCTCTATGTTCTAACTCAACAGGCAAGTGGCATGCTTTGCCAAAAACCAAATGGTAGGGGGACATTCCTATTGGGTTTTTAAACGCAGTACGATAATCCCATAAGGCATCAGTAAGCCTTGTTGACCAGTCTTTCCTATTTGGGTTGACTGTCTTTTCTAGAATGCGTTTTATTTCCCTATTGGAAACCTCTACCTGACCACTAGTCTGGGGATGATAAGGGGTGGTCACCTTGTGAGTTATACCATATTTCTTCATCAGAAGACTAAACGGTCTATTACAAAAATGTGACCCACCATCACTAATTATAGCCCTAGGTGTACCAAAACGTGCAAAAATATTATCATTCAAAAATCGGACCACTACCCTATGGTCATTAGTTTTACACGACACCGCCTCTACCCATTTAGACACGTAGTCTACGGCAACAAGTATATAAAGATTACCTAGAGAACTAGGAAAGGGACCCATAAAGTCAATACCCCATACATCAAAAATCTCAATAATCAAAATCGGGTTCAGGGGCATCATGTTTCTACGGGTCACGGTTCCTAGCTTCTGGCATCTGTCACAAGCAACACTGTGGCTGCGGGAATCTTTAAACAGTGATGGCCAGTAGAATCCACACTGCAATATTTTAGCAGCAGTCTTCTTGGCACTAAAGTGACCTCCACAAGCCTGATTGTGACAAAAGGAGATAATATTGGACTGATCAGTCTCAGGGATACATCTCCGGATAATCTGGTCTGGACAATACTTAAACAAGTAAGGATCATCCCAAAAGAAGTGTTTCACCTCAGCTAAAAACCTAGAACGATCTTTTCTACCCCAGTGTTGGGGCATTCGACCAGTAACAAGATAGTTCACTATGTGTGCATACCAAGGTGACTCAGAAACAACAAAGAGTTTTTCATCAGGAAAACTATCCTCACAGGAGGGGAATCGTCTGGAGTGTCTAGGACTAGCCTAGACAAGTGATCATCCACTACATTTTCTGCACCCTTCTTATCCCTAATCTCTAACTTAAATTCCTGTAGCAACAGGATCCATCTTATCAGTCTAGGTTTAGAGTCCTTCTTAGACAGAAGGTACTTCAGGGAAGCATGGTCTGTGAAGACTATAACCTTAGATCCTAAGAGATAAGACCTAAATTTGTCTAGGGAAAACACTATGGCTAACAACTCCTTCTCCGTGGTAGTGTAGTTCAACTGGTCATCATTCAGGGTTTTGCTAGCATAATAGATCACGTGTAATAGTTTGCCTATCCTCTGTCCTAAGACTACGCCTATGGCATAGTCTGATGCATCACACATGATCTCAAATGGCTGAGTCCAATCAGGTGCCTGAACTATAGGTGTAGTAGTAAGTAGGGTCTTGAGCTTCTCAAAAGCTCCTAAACAGTCATCATCAAAGGTAAATTTGGTATCTTTTGCAAGTAAGTTGCAAAGAGGTCTAGCAATCAGACTAAAATCTTTGATGAATCTACGATAAAATCCTGCATGCCCTAGGAAAGACCTGACGTCTTTGACGGTTCTAGGAACCTGAAGAGTCTTGATAATGTCTACTTTGGCTTTGTCCACTTCTATGCCCTTGGAAGAGACTATGTGTCCCAGAACTATTCCTGACTTAACCATAAAGTGACATTTCTCCCAATTGAGTACTAGATTCTTTTCTTTACACCTAGCTAACACTAGCGACAAATGATGCAAGCACTCATCAAACGAAGAACCAAACACAGAAAAGTCATCCATAAAGACCTCTAGAAACCGTTCCACCATGTCAGAGAATATGCTCATCATACACCGTTGAAATGTGGCCGGTGCATTGCATAACCCAAAGGGCATGCGCCTATATGCAAAAGTGCCAAAGGGGCAGGTAAAAGTGGTTTTCTCCTGGTCTTTTGGGTCAATAACAATCTGATTATAACCAGAGTAGCCATCCAGAAAGCAATAATGGCTATGTCCAGCTAATCTTTCTAGCATTTGGTCAATAAAAGGAAGGGGAAAGTGATCCTTCCTTGTGGCCTTGTTCAATTTCCTATAGTCTATACAAACACGCCAACCCGTGGTCACTCGGGTTGGGATTAATTCATTATCCTCATTCCTGACTACAATGATACCTGATTTCTTGGGTACAACCGGAACTGGGCTGACCCACTTACTGTCTGAAATTGGGTAAATAATACCCGCATCTAGCAATTTAATTACTTCCGTTCGAACTACCTCCTTCATGTTTGGGTTGAGCCTACGCTGCATCTCCCTAGATGGTTTGGACTCCTCTTCTAAATGGATTTGGTGCATACAAACTGTTGGGCTAATTCCCCGAATATCTGCTATGGTCCATCCTAAGGCTTTCTTATTGTCTTGAAGCATGGTTACTAGCCTATTCTCCTGGTCCATATCCAAATCTGAAGCTACAATCACAGGTAAGGTCTCTGATGGGCCTAAGTACACATATTTCAGAGTATCTGGTAGCTGCTTAAGGTCCAACTTTGGAGGTTCTTCAAGGGAAGGAACTAGGTTTGACTTAGGGACTGGTAAGTGTTCGAACTTAGGTGTCCACCTATTGCTGGTGTTTAACACGGGTACTGAGTCTAACACAGCATTCACCTCATTAATTTCCCTATCATCAAAATCTAATCCAAAGTGGGCTAGACATTTCTCTAACGGGTCTTCTATTAAAGTGTTTGGTAATGACTCCTGAACTAGAGTCTCTATCATGTTGACGTTTTCTAAGCTGGGGTCATCTAACTCTAGTGGTTGATTACTAATGTTGAAGATATCCAGCTCAATAGTCATGTTACTGATGTGGTTTAGAAAGTGGTAAATAAAGAGTTCGTTTCTCGAACTTGTGAAAGTAACGATTTTAGAAAATATTATACTTAACCTAAACTAATAAAAATC
>JAJJMC010021346.1:1296913-1318951 GCA_023531435.1 Papaver californicum | reverse complement strand
GTAACGATTTTAGAAAATATTATACTTAACCTAAACTAATAAAAATCAGAAAAATAAACTAGAGATGATTTTTAGAAAATATGGGAAAAACCAGGAATCAGGAATCAGTTATTTCTAACAATTTATGTGATTAATCGGGTAATTCTTTTAAATAAATTAAGCTCAAATATTGCCAATAATATGTTTCCTAAAAGAATAATTGTAAATCCTAAGCATGGGACATCAAGAGTAATTAACTAAGCATGACCCATCAAAAGAGAACACAACTATTTAATAAAAACTATTTTTTTCTAATTTAAATCCATGCAAATAATAATAAAAGAATTATAAATAATTAATTAAAATAGACTTACCACATAAAATTGAGAGATAAACCTCCTCCATCATCCCAGTAAATAAACTTAGCCCATGGAGAAGAAAACTTGCTCAAAAGATCTTTTCATTGCTCAAAAAGTTGATTACAACGTGAAATAATAGTGCAACAGCTGAACAGATACGTTTATAAGTGTTACAGAATAGGGTTCAGCCGTTACAGAAGTGTTTCTAAGCAACAAAGGTTTAAAAGGATAGGCAACAGGAGCAGTTTGAATCAGCAACAGTTATAAGTGTGGCTGAGTCGTCTTCTCAGACGGTGGTAGATGAAGAACAGCACCGGCGGTGACCGGATCGCTGTCCAGTTCCGGCCAAACTCCAGTGACTCCAAAAATCAATCTCTAGGCTTCCTTGCCGATTTCTCTTGGCTTCTCTTCATATATATAGGATCTACAAACCCTAGGGAGAGTTCTAAACCTAATAGAACTCTTTAAAATCTCTCCAAATCTTCACAAATCCGAATCAAAATATAACTCCCTTTTTCCGGCGAAACTCGGATTTGGGGCTATTTTTCCGGCGTAAACCTCTAATTCTTCACGTGTTTAATCTTGTATTGGTCCCATCTATCTTGTGTATCAGTTTGAGCCAAGAATATCCAAGTTTTATCATGAATCAAAGTGTGCAGTTCTTAACAGCATTTTCCGTCCCGATCCCGTCCGTGACTGGCAGTTGACTCGGTCAACTCGGGTTGACCGAGTTGACTCGAGTTTGACCCGATTTTGACCGAGTTGACTCGAGGGTGCCCCTTATCCACTTCTAGGGTGCCAAATAACACTTGTCCTTGGGCGCCTTTATTACTTTTTGAGCAAATTTTTCCACAAATCTTTATTCTTCAAATGTACCTACAAAAGCATAAAAACACATAATATTTGCAAAATCGAATACTAACTTAATAGAAACTAAGGTGCAATCTAGACACTAAAATGTGTCTATCAGTTACCAAAAGACAAATTCATGACACTGTTACGACAGTTAATGATCGCATTAGATGTTGCTAAGAACGGGCGACCTAGTATAACCGGTATCTGATTTTCTGGATCAGGCACGGGTTTGGTATCAAGCACAACAAAGTCCACCGGATAAATAAATTTATCCACCTCAATCAAGACATCCTCTATGACACCACGAGGAATTTTTACGGACCTATCAGCTAACTGTAAAGTCATCTGGGTAGGTTTCAAATCGCCTAGTCCTAGCTGGAGGTACACATGGTACGGCAATAAGTTCACACTGGCTCCTAAATCGAGTAAAGCTCTTTCTACACGGTAGTTTCCTATCGTGCAAGCAATGGTTGGGGAACCTGGATCTTTGTACTTAAGTGTTGTACTATCCTGCAGAATAGAACTTACGTGGCTAGCTATGAAGGCCTTCTTTTGCACACTATGCTTTCGCTTTCGTGTGCACAAGTCCTTAAGGAACTTGGCATAGGGGGGAATCTGCCTAATTGCATCTAATAATGGAAGGTTGATAGTGACCTGCTTAAACACTTCCATTATTTCGTTAAAATTAGATTCCTTCCTAGTAGGTGCTAACAACCTTGGGTATGGGGCTCTAGGCATGAAATCGGTTCTCTGAGGGGTTACCTCAGGCTCGTCAGAGACTTTATCAGTCTCTTCAACTGCTGGGTCAGGGTGAACTACAGTTTGTTCACTGTCAGGCCTAGTTACCTTGTTATCCACTACCTTACCATTCCTGAGGGTACTAATAGCATTCACATGACTGGATGATTTCTCACCAGTCGATATTTCATTAACTACTCTTGGATTTGGTTGAGGTTGACTAGGGAACCTACCAGGTTCTCTCTCTCTCAGAGCCGCAGCATTGTCACTAACTGAATTTTGTAAGCTAGAAATAGCTTTTTCTAAGGTATGGAATCTCTGCTCATTCTTTTCGTCATTGCTAGGCTAAGTTGGACCAGCCGAATTCTTATAACTGAAGCCTGGAGGACCTTTAGCATTACTAAACTGACCTTGAGCCTGGCCTTTCGACCAGGAAAGGTTCGGGTGGTTTCTCCAGCCAGGGTTATAAGATTCCGAATATGGGTCGAACTTTCTCTGGTTATCAAATCTAGTGTTATTATAAAGAGCAAAAGCCTGCTCTTCGAATTGGTTGGGCTCTGAACTACTGACTTGATTCATTTCGACCAGTTCTAGCCTTCTAGATAAGGCTTCTATTTGGGCCTTTGAATCGAAAGATCCTTCTACCCTATTAACATTTCCTCTTCCTAGAAGAATTGTTCTTTTTGGCTCTCTACTGCTCTCCCACTGCTGGGTCTTCTCGGCGATGTCCCTCAGAAGTTTCATCGCCTCAGCAGGAGTCTTACTGTCGAACCCTCCGGTTGACAAAGACTCGACCAAGGTTATAGATGCATAATCTAAACCGTCATAGAGGATTTGAACTAGCCTTAATTCCTCTATACCGTGGTCTGGGCATTGGGATAATAAGTCATTGAACCTTTCTACATACACATACAGAGACTCTCCCTCTAGCTGGGAAAACGTGCATATTTTCTGCCTAACAGACGAAATTTTGTTCCTAGGGAAGAACTTCTGAATAAAAGCTGAAGTAAGTTGGGCATAGGTTTCAATTGACTGAGGAGCCAATCTATACAACCACGACTTAGCTTTATCTCTTAGTGAAAAGGGAAATAATCTAAGTTTAATAGATTAGTCATTCAAGTCTCTAATTCTGATCGTGCTACATATTTCCTCGAATTCCCTAACATGAAAATAGGGATTTTCGTTTTCTTTTCCTAAGAATAATGGGAGCATCTGGATAATTCCGGGTTTCAGTTCGTAGCTCGCTTCAGTAGCGGGCTAACTTGATGCAAGATGGACGTGAGGTCCGGGTCGGATTCAACAAATCCTTCAAAGATGTCATTGCTGACAAAGTCTCGGGAGTGACTAGTTCACTCTCAGTTGGATTCTCAAGGTCAAGGTGAACTACAAGTCTTCCACTGATTAACCTACCTTGAGGGTCTCTATCCCAAGTTCGCCTTAAGGGCGTTCTTGGCATGCAAAAATTAAACCCTAACAAGAAATTATCAAACACAATCGTGCCCTGACTCAACAAAATCAAACCTAAATCTAGCAAACAACAAGCATGATGGTTCCACTTAGATTGTTTCTAGACCAGCTTCTATTCTTTCAGAAGGCAACTGGTTACAATTTTAGCGAATCTCTCCGAGCAATCCGAGTTAAATCAAGTTGAAGAGAAACAGGAGAAGCTCAATGGAGCTTTGATACCCCTGTCTCTTTGGCAATGCTTCCCTGGGTTATAGGGCGGCTCTAATCAACTTTAATCTAATCTTCCTGCTTTTTGAGTTAGGCTAACAAGGTAACCAATACAGTCCTTCCGACCGATTTTCCTATAAGCTCGTTACCTTATCGGTCTCTTTCTAGTTAAGATTTTAGGCTTAGGTTCGTGTAGGTTTCGTTTTCCTAAGGCGGGCAAGAAGGAGAAGGTGATGAAATCCGAAACCTTATCTTGTATGGCCAGGCCTTGCCCTTTACTATGCAGAAATTAAGTTCCGTATTCAGTCCTCAACATATATGCATACAAAGGCGTCCAGAAAACCCACTACAGGAGATTCGTGGGTTGGTCGAAATTTACCTCCCGTTCTAGACGGGCGACGAACCGTTGAAGTCGACTCGGGCCACTAATATCCTTTTTAATAGTGTGCGAACCCGAGGGGCCGAGACAATATCGTAATTGTCGTCCGTCCCTGCACACAGTTTGATATTTAAAATTACCCTTCCGTAGGGTTTAGAAATAATAAAAAGTCCAAAAATGTCCAAAAATGTCCAAAAAAAATAAATAAAAGGAAAATTACAGAAATAATTAAAACCCTAATACAATTTCCTAAATTAATTAAAACTAATTAAAATAAAATAAAAATCTAATTAAGAAAAATAAAATAAAATCTTCGATCTTCTTTTTCGTTTTTAAAGCTTTTCCCTTTTTAATTCCAAGTCTTTAGCTTTAATTCCAAAACTTTGGCTTACTTCTCTTTTCGATCAAAAATTCAACCTGTAGTAAAAAAGAAAAAATGCCAAAAGAAACGTAAAATAGAACAAAGTAAAATAATAAAACTAAAAATAAAAACCTAAAAATAAATCTAAAACCCTAAACCTAAAAACAAGTCCCCGGCAGCGGCGCCAAAAATTGATGTAATTTTAGAAGTGGTAAATAAGGTGGTTCGATTCTCGAACTTGTAAAGGTAATGATTTTAGAAAATAATAATTTTAATTAACTCTAGAAAATTCCAGGAGTATGAAAAAGACTAAATAACCTAAAGATGATTTTTGAAAATTTTTAGAAGGACCAGGAATCAGGATTCAGGTAATTCTAACAACCTATGTGATTAATTAGATAATTCTTTGTAAATTAATTGAAGCACAAGTAATTGCCAAAATTGGTTTTGTTATGCTAACAAACAGAGGTAAATCACAAGCATGGACTATCAAAATTAATTAACCAAGCATAATCCATCAAGCAAAAACACAACTGTTGAAAGAAAACCGTTTTCAGTATTTAAAACTATGCAATTCTAATAACAAAAGAATTATAAATAATTATTAGAAAATAATTAAATCACATAAAATTGAGAAAATTACCTTATCCATCATCCCAGTAAATAGACTTAGCTCATGGTGGAAAAAGATTGCTCAAAAGTTGATTTCATTGCTCAAAATAAAGATTACAAGATTGATTAAGACTGTAACAGCCAAACAGTAACGCACGAGACGCGTTACAGAATCAGCCCCAACTGTTACAGCCCAATTCAACCAAGAACATAACAGTGAGAAATAGGCAACAGAAATTTCAAACTTTGTAACAGATAAAAGAGTGGGTGAACTGTCTTCTTCGGTGAAGGTGAGGATGAACACCGGTGACGGCCGGTGTAGCAGCAGTGACTGAGTGTGCCGGAAAATAGCAAAAGTGATCCTGGAGCTGCGTAACCCTTTTCTGAAGCTTGTAAACTCTTTATATAGGCCTTTGGAGTCTTCTAGGATGTTCTAATCCCCTTATGACTCGGTAGTTTGACGAGAAATTGATATCAATCCAAAACAGGGATGTATTCCTGTTCCCGTACAAATTCATGCTCATCTGGCCCCTATCTTCGGCTTCTACAGCTTCTAATCGATTATACGAACCTTGAATTAGATTGGGTAACTCCCAATTTGCGCTGAAATCGCTAAAAAAATCTGAATTGAAAATCATGAATTTGCTGCCGATGAAACTCTGTCCCGATGAAGGTTTGACTCGGTCAACTGGCTTTGACCGAGTTGACTGGGCTGAGTTGACCCGCTGAGTTGGCCCGATCCAGCTCAACCCGATCCAAGCGTGTGGGTGCCTTGATCCATTTTCCCGGGTGCCTTTAGCACTTTTTGAGCCAATTTTTCCACAAATCTTTATTCTTCTAATGTACCTACAAAAGCATAAAAATACGTAATAGACACAAAATCGAATACTAACTCACGAGAAATTAAGGTGCAATTTAGACACTAAAATGTGTCTATCAGTAGCCTAGATGGAATTTCATCACATGGGTGTGTAGTTTGGTACAAAGTACTTACATGTGAGCTATAACTTGCAGGATAGATAGCACAGTGTTGAATGTTGGGGAGGAGCTACAGCGTGAAACCTTACCTTTACAAATGGGTTCTCGCCTATACCGATTAAATGGACTCAAATCATCTACTTGGTATGAAGTGAAGATATCATATCCAGCTTCTGTATGTATACTCTTTCTTTCAATAATATTACTTTCAGAATTTTCTTCAGGGAAATTCACTTGGGCTATTGAATAACAACAGATCCCCGCCAGCTTTTCCATTCAACTTATAAGGGACAAATCAGATATTGGGCATAACTGGAACAGAAGATTACTCAATACAGAAAAACTGATTTTCAAGGATGATAGTGACGATATTCCTAACCACTAGGTTCGATAAAAATTGCATTAAGAAGCATGTTGTATAGTGCAATTTCTGCAGTGTAATCTATGAAGAGTTTGGACCAAAGTGGGAAGTATGTTCTTGTATTTGTGGAGCCTGCTAGGTTTGTTGCGATTCCTCACACAAAGGAGAGAGAACTCGTCTTATTTAATATATGTAACGTCAGTTTCTCTTGTTTACTTATCTAGTGATTCTCTATCAACTGCACTAATTCAAACATCTGCCCATCAGTTATTTCAATCATTATTCGTGGCATTTAAAATTATAAAATGTCCTCGAGTAGCATCAACTGTGTAGGTTTCCTTGTTTGAGTAGGATTCCAAACTAAACACGCCACCTCCCAAACTGATTTCCTTATCTAAACCCTTTTCTAAAACAGATTTGATAGAATCCTTGTCTAACACAGTCTCCTTATCTAAAGCGGAAACAAATTCAGTTTCCTTAAGCGTCATCAAATTCCTTACTTAGGCCAGTCCCTAGCTAAAAAATTTTCTTACTCTCCAGATACTTGACATAGGGAATATTTAAGAAATCTGTTATTCTGTACAACTATCCAAAAGGAATCAAAGCCATTTACATGAGACTTAGTGACGACAAGAAGACTGACGGCCATTGATGTTTTAGTACCCAAGGTATGTCACCATGAAAGTAGTTTTTATGTTCTCCATGCTTGTATGAAAATTATATGTTCTTAGGAGACATGAAATATAATTTTATCATGATTGCTTCCAGCTTGTTTTATGTGCAGTTACTTACTCTTTTACAGTTGTTACTTGTAAAGATAGTAAATTGATCGTAAGCATTGATGCAAGTTCGTTATGTTTAAGGATTGTTTATTTTCAATTGGTAGGTTGGAGAACTAATAGGTGGAAGCCAAAGGGAAGAACTTTACGATGTCATTGAAAAAAAAGGTATGAAGTTCTTATTATCCTTTAAATATTCAAATCATAATGTGTCTTTAACTTAAAGAAATCGTCACTGTAAAGTTGATCGTCTTATATTATCAGTTTTTTGTTTGCCTTGTATTTTTTATTATTTTATGTTTATTTTAGCTGCCATTTTTTGTTCTTGTGTAAGAATTTTGTCTGTTGTGGAAACTCCATGATCACATAAATAACAATACTTGAATATGGATGCATCCCCCGTTCTCTATCTTAAGGAAGTATTGTGAGTGAAACCTTTTCACTCATAATCTTCTCACCCTGCACGCACATACTCACACATGAACACAAACATTTTAACTATTCAATTGTTGTAGTGGGTATTAATCTGTGTATATGGTCTATGTAGCATTAATAAGTTTCTTACATATCGTCTTCAAATTCCTCTATAAGAGATGGCTTGATTCAATTCTGTTTGAGTCGTTATGTTTATTACTCTGAGTGGCTTGATTCAATACTGTTTGAGTCGTGATGTATATTACTTTGAGTGGCTTGATTCAATTATGTTACGTTAATGCTTTCCAAAATTGCTAAATTTCTCCTTTTTTTAGAAGGGAAACCATATAGGTGAAAATATGTTTGCGTCATACAATATTTCTTCATTTTTGTAGTGAATATCATGCGGCTCCAGTATTTCATATAGGTATTTATTGAGTTACAGTGATCTAGATTTCTGCTCTTATTATTGCAGGATGTTGGACCAAGGGTTGCCACTTGAGACATATGATTGGTACCTCGACCTGCGACGTTATGGGACTGTGAAGCACTCGGGCTTTAGTTTAGGTTTTGAGCGTATGGTGCTTTTTGCCACTGGCCTTGATAATATTCGTGACGTAATTCCTTTCCCTAGATATCCAGGAAGGGCCGATCTTTGACGTGTTTTCCCCTCATATATTTGACCATAACTGTTTACTGAAATTTCTTTGGATTTGGTTGAAAAGAAGCGTAGTAACTAGATTTCTTGATGATTTTATTTTTTCTTTTTGAAATTATACTCATAGTGAGCATTTTGAGATGTGTAAACCCTCAGCCGAATTAAGGATTTTTTGTGAAACTGCCATCCTCATGTGATTCTTATAAATATTCAAATTTCATGTAAACTTTACTACGCTTTTAGGTCGTACAAGTTTCAAAGAGCTTTGTATTTGTCTATGCTTGATCTTATTTTCGAGCATTTTGAAAACCTCATTTTCAAGTGACTGCATAAACGAGTCAATAAATAACAGGGGGGCGCAAATTATGCTTATGCTCCATACAAGAGCAGTCGGAATTAAGACCACGATTCACGAATGACCTCCTCTAATTCCTGCATAACCATCCATACAAGAGCCATCAGTGTTCAATTTATAGAAGTCATTCATGGGTTAAGTCCAGGGAACAAAACTTCAAAAAGTTGTATTAAAAGATAAAATAGAACTGGTAAACACACTGAAACAAAAAAAAGTTATAACCAAATTATAGTCAATTTAGTCGACTCATGTTAAAAAAAAAAATCAATTTGTGCATCCAAACATTTGCTCATAGGGAATCAAAACAATGATTTGAACGAGTTTTCATGTTTCTATTAGACAAATCCTAATAATATAGTTGGATTAATAATAAGATCTCAAATGTCTACTTCAAAAACTGACTTCTCTTTTGAATTGGTGGTGACGGCTTAAACTTAGTTGTTGGGAGAGGTTTTACCAAGTAATTCATTTTTTGGTTGTTACGAGTATGTGCCTCAAAGTAAAGAGCTATACGAGCACTTTTCTAGATGCTAGATAGATTACTTGAAAAAAGGATCTAGCGATCAAACACATCTGGCCATGCCTAAAAATTAGTTGACACAGCTTTAAAGCAGCCCAACTATTTAGCAGTTACAAGTTTTGTAGCTTAAACTCTTAAAGCGACTAAACTATTGGGCTCTTGCTAACATTTAGAGCAACAAATTAATTTTCTGTTGCTACGAGTCTGTGCCTCAAAGTAAATAGTTACATGATCACTTTTGTAGTTGCTATAAATTACTTGAACAAAGGATCTAGCGATTAAAGACATATTTTCGTGGCTAAATAAAAGTGGACACAGGTTTATAGCCGCCAAAATTTCTAGCAGTTTCAATTTTGGATGCTTAAACACTTAAAGCGACTATAATTCTGAGCTTTTGCTAAGATTTTGGTCGCTTAAACCGGTTCTTGTAGTGCTTGATGGGTGGAGAAAGTTCTTGAACCATTTGGAGGAGTCTTTAGGGTATCTCTTCAATCCATCTTTCCTGTCTACATGGTACAAACCAAACGCGACCGAGTATCCACTTGACCACTCGTAGTTATCCATCAATGTCCATGCAAAATAACCTCTTACATCAACACCCTTCTTAATCGCTTGTTGAAGGTGATACAGATGTTGAATGTAGTAGTTAACCCTCTTAGCGTCTGTTGTCGATTCTTTAATTGATTCTGTAGCGTTAGTTGAATACCCGTTCTCAGTGATATATATAACTGGACTCTTGTATTGTTCCTTTATATAAATGAGAATCTCTTTGATCCCTGGTGGGTAAACGTTTAGCCAAGGTGTAATAGCCGTAGGACCAATAACAACTCCATTCCGCACATTTCCTTTCTTAGCTTGAGGATCATTAGAGTAACTTATTTCAGTAGCATTTGTTGGCGGATTATTGGAGATACAGCTTGTGCTGTAGTAATTCAATCCAATAAAATCAAATGATCCTTTGATTTTCAGATACTGGTCATATGTGAATACTGGTAGACGGTCTTTTAATATTTCTATCATGTTTTGTGGATAATGACCATAGACTAAAGGTTCCAAAAAGAACCCCAAAGCAAAATCTAGGGCTCTCTTTGTAGCCAAAACGTCTTCTTGTTTTGTAGAGGCAGGAACCATCCAGTCAGTGTTAAGCGTTATTCCAATTTTACCTCTCTGAGATGCTTGATATTTTTCCTTGTAAATATTCACAGCAGCAGAATGAGCAAGAAGTAGGTTGTGCCCGACCACATACGGCTCAACACCTGAATTTCCATATTTGCAAAGATGTCGGTTTGAGCATCGACCTGGTGCCATTAATCCCGCCAAGTTATAACCAAAATAAACAAAGGTCCAAGGCTCATTAAATGTGATCCAGTGCTTGACTCTATCACCGAATTCTTTAAAACACAGCTCTGCATAATCCCTAAAATTATTGGCAAGTTGAGGACTCAGGAAACCACCATATTCGTCTTCGAGAGGTTGTGGAAGATCGAAATGAAACAATGTCACAAATGGCTGAATACCATGGGATAAGAGTTCATTGATGAGATTGTTGTAATAAGTGACTCCTTGTTTATTTACTCCTTTACTCAAATGTCCCCCTGGTAATATTCTAGACCAGGCGATGGAGAATCTATAACTGTCCATACCCATTTCCTTGATTAGCTTTACATCTTCCTTGTAGCGACGATAAGAATCAACGGCCACATCTCCGGTGGCATGGTCCGTTATCATATCTATATTTTTCTCGACATAAGTATCCCAAATAGTTTTTCCTCTACCTCCTTCTTTGGTTGCCCCTTCATTCTGGTATGCAGCAGTAGCAACTCCAAATATAAAGTCAGTTGGGAAGTCATCTCGGAACGGAATTTCGGTGCTCATATTATGTGCATTTGAACCGGTTATAAGCACATTAACAAGGAAAAGGATGACAAATGGGTTAATCAAAAGACATGAGAAGATCTTTCCGTGATCCATCGTATGCTTATTTAGTTTTACAATTCTCTTTGAGTTTTTTTTGCTTTTGAATCGACTTTCGAAGGTCATATACTGCTTTGCAGTTGGCTAACGAACTAACAACTTATCTCCAGAAATATATTTGAGTCGAATATGATGGCTACAGCCACCAACTGCAGAACTTTTTCTTTTGGTTTATCTACATTCCAGGAAATTCATACGCTCCATCGACGGAGCAAAACAACTTCGGTTCCCTCAAATAGTACCTGAAGGCTATATATAGGCGGAAAAATTCAACTGTACTGCAAGCGTTTCTTACTAGATTAACCGCTAATAATAGTCTTGTTTTTAGATAATTTTGGAATGAATTTGAACATCTAATGGTAAATATGAAATACATCAACTGAATATTGCTCCAAAGAAATAAAAAAAATATGATCTACTATGAGGCTGAAGTGTGATGGTCGGTCTCCGACTACTCGGGTCTGAGTTACATACAAACGTTGATTTAGAAGATGTGACTCCAATTTAACAAATTATCTGACTCAACAAAAATATTTAACCAATATATGATATGACTTCTCCTTTGCGGACAGGTACTGGGCCGATCGATCAACATCTAGTAACTATTAGTGTTAGTGTACCACTGCAAGGGGCAACGTGCATTATTTCAAAGCTAAAAGGAAGAGAAGAAAAAGTGTCGAAGATATTTGAGGGAGCAGTAGTGTTTGAAACAGCTTCAGAAATAGATGAGGGTACGGAAGGCTGATCTGAAGGAAGAATAGGTTCTCCCACGCTAACGGGAACAGCGTTGATGATAACATGCTGTCCCGATACATCTGTTTGGACCGAACCTTCAGCAGTAGTTATAGGAATAGAACCACTGCACCCCTCAATTGTATTATCTCTAATTTCCCCTTCTTCTGTTTCGGAAAGGTACGATGGTTTTCTCATTTTTCTCTTTTTCTTTGTTTCTTCAGGAAAAACTAACTTACGTTTTCCTTTACCTTCAATTACTTCCTCTTCTTCCACTCTTTGTCTCCCCTCAACAATTTGAATACCAAGACTTCGACGTGGAGGAGGAGGAGGGACATCAGCGACAAGATCAGAATCAGGTTCAATCTGAAACACAGACATTTGTCTCATAAGGAATAATTTAACAACAATTCATAACAGTGTTGAAATAAAGAGTAACACAAACCTTATAATCGAACTTGTAGTCCTCAAAATTTAACCGCCAAGGGCAGTAGCTTGGGAATCGATTTCGAAGCACTTGAATTTCATTGGCAGGAATATTACCATAAATCCAAGGACCTTCAATTATTATTGGAGTGCGATACCACTTATAGTCATGATCCTGACGAATTCTTTCCTTTGTGGGAAAATCAAGCTTGGTTTTGGGAACATATTTGATTTTGGGATCATCAATTTCATGTAACAAGGAAAATCCCGAATGACTTTTGCGAGCGGGACTGACACTCCACTTCACATAATTTTTCTTTGAGATGCAATCTCCATATGTGGCATGAAAATTCTCAACAGTATAACCCCTGCGTTCTGAAAAATCTGGTACGTAGCAAGAAAGATTAGTACGCACTTCACTTCGAAGATAACATTCGTCAAGAATCCGCCACCAATTTCCATTATATTGAGTAATGGATCGGGCCAGTCCATGAGGAGAACTACCTCGAGTTGCAAGGACCTCAAATTGAAAAGGATTCTCTTCTTCGTATAAAGGAATACGAAGTCCGGCCTCTAAAGCACCAGCAGAAATTAATAAACGATTGGGCGAATAGTTAAACCTCTGCATCGCACTTAAAGTTAACACATCGGAATTTGGATCAAAAAATGAGACTTTAAAGTCGTGAATATCATGTCTTATCTTAAAATCTTCAATGTCCATTGTTCGATAGCTACAAGATGCTTGAGAACGTTTATTTCTAGAAGTGGGGTTAACATTTGCAGTAGCCTCAGGAACTGGGTTACGAGCAGGCCGAGGCACGGCGTATCTAGAAGAAGAAATTCTAGCAGGTCTTCCAAATTCTTGATGGTCACCAGTAGCATTGGGATTCCTAGACGACATGATGTTTTACCTGGAAAGAAAGTTTTTAAGGATCAATTCAATCATATTTGTGAAAAGAATCAATTCAATCATATTTGTGAAAAGCTAATCATGATTGGACATTTAAAGTAAGATACCCAAAAGAAAATTTTTAACATACCTGAAGGAAGGAGATAAACAATTGCTTGATCAAAGGAAAAGTAAATATATCTGGTGTTAAAAGCTTCTAAAAACGATTGGGATGACAAAAGTACTTGAAAAAACTCAAGGAAAGCAGAGAATAGCAACTTTAAAAGGTAAAAGACAGAAGTGAAAAAGACTGCATCGTATTTAAAGCAAAGAACAGAAACCGTCATAATTTGGAAAGGCATTAATTAAAGGCAAAGATTTGATTTCCTCGAAAAGCGGAGTAACTGACACAAACGTGATAATAAAAGTTACTGCTTCCGAAAAGTTCGCATAACGTGTGAAAAGAGGTGATGGAAAAGTAGGGAGTAATAATTGTTCTTTTACTTTTTTCGAAAACCTCGGATCGACCGTTAAGATTTTTGGAAAAAGAAAAAGAAGGGGGCAAGATGTTGGAAAATAAAATAGGAGCGACACGTGTAAGACGATTAAGAAAGAAACAGTGAAATTAAGAAGGACGAGAAGCAGACAATCAAAGCCATATTAAAGTAGCGGAACGGGACAGAAGTGACAGACTGAGCAAATCTCTGCACGATTGACACGTAAGATCGGAAAAGTAATATCACACTGATCGAAACAGACATCATTAAATGCATATGGAACGGGAAAGAAAGAATAATATGAGCATGGAGCGGGAAAGTAAAGTAATAATTACTTTACTGACACATATGATCGGGACGAAGTCGATATTCAAGGAGTGAAGAGCACGTGTAAACCATGCAAGGAACGCACCAAAGATTTCAAGGAATGAAGAGCACGTGTAAACCATGCAAGGAGCGCACCAAAGAGAAAACATGACCTGTCAATCTTATAAGCATCCCGATCCTAATATAATAAGAAGAACGATAGTGGGTATCGGGACAAGTGGGACCCGCTACTATAACTATAAATAGAAGAGAGCATTCAACGAAGAAGAGGTCGAAAAATTAGAAAGAGAAGGGAGGGGAGAAGACTAAGAAGATCAGAAGAAAAAAGGTTATTAGGTATGTACGATGGATGATCCAAAGATAGAACATTCATGATAAAATTTCTTGCTTTTAAGAGATGTAGTTGAAATTGTACTTTTGATCATATTTCTGATCTATCCATCATTGAATTGTAAAAATGTTTATCAAATTGTTATTTCTTAAAATGATTCTATGTATCAGTTCATTTATTAAAATCTTAAGTTAAATATGCAATCTTCAAATCATTGGTTGTTAATGTCAATGGGAAAATTGACATAAACAATTTGGCGCTAGAAACAGGGACGGGGTTAAAGGATTTATCCTACCTTTTCTTTAAAAATGAATTTGATGCTGCATTAAAAACGAAAATGGTATTCTAATTGAAAAACAGAGACTTTTACGGTTAATTGCGTATGTTTAAATGTTTGGTTATAAAACATATTTTTAGAAGATGATAAATCTAGTTTCTGTCACTTTATTTTTCTTTAAGTAATCTGTTGTAAGAATATTTGGCTAACTTTTAAAAGGTTATTAGATATCAAGAGGAGAAAGTAAATTACCAGCAAATCCAGAAGCAAAATATCTCAAGCAGACTCTGCGAATCAAGACAGTAATGATGGACAAACTTTCAGATAAAGGGAAGCTGAGAGTGATTCTGAACAACAACAGAGTAATGTGGGAAATCATTCACCAATCAAAGACCTAACACCAAATTCCTTATCACAAAATCAGTTCTCGCATCACGAGAACTCAGGAAATAATGTTAATTATCTTCAAAATCTGATACGGGAAATGGATGAAATAAGGAGAGAACAGAGGATCAATCAGGGTAGAATTGAATTATTAACCAGAGAAAATCAAGTTTTAAAATATGCAATTCGACGTGAACAGAGGCAGGCTGCAACAAGATCACGAAGTCCAGAAGTAATTTCTGAAAGACGAGCACCCAGAAACGAAAGAGAAAATCAGGATCAGAGGATTGTGTTAGCAGGATCATCATCACGAGCCAGAAGGCAGAGAGAAAATCAGGAAATCCAACGTACACAATGGAAAAAATGTATTGAAGCCATGGAACAAATGAAGGAGAAAATAAAAGGACTGAAAAATAAAGAAGGAGGAAGAATAGAAGAAGTGCTAAAAGAGGCTAGGCGTACACCGTTGGCTCAACGATTAACAAATGTTCCACTACCAAGAGAGTACAACATCCCTATATTTGAATGTTACGATGGAACGAAGGATCCAACCTCACATTTCAAATATTATAATCGAGTGATGTCACGGTGGGATGGTCATGAAGCAATTATGTGCCGTTGTTTTCCTTCAAGTTTAACAGGTTCAGCATTATTGTGGTACGATAGATTGCCTGAAAGTTCCATTGAGTGTTATTCACAATTAGTGAGGAAATTTCTTGAAGCATACATGTACAACAAACCCGTTGATTCGGGAATAGATAGATTATATTCCCTTACATCATGGCCAGAAGAAACCATAAGATCATATACCGCTCGATGGCATACAGTGTCAAGCGATTGGAGATGTTGATTCAAGTACTGCGATAAATCATTACAAGTGGGGAATCGCTGACCGGAGATGTCAGCTTTTTATTGAAATTCATCGTAATAATCCCAAGACCGAGGGGCAACTCAGAGAAATAATAGAAACATGTGCAAGGTTGCAAGATGTCCAGGAACAAGGTCAAAGAAGCAATTCACGAAATCAGGAAAGCATGAAAAGGACAAATTCAATTGATGTGTTAATAGAGCAGAAAAAGGAATTTCCTCATAAATCAGAATCAAAGGAATCGAAGCGCCCACGGCAAGGGGACAATAAAGCATTTGTGCAACGATTTCAAGAAAGAGTGTTTACGAAGCTCAATATCTCATACACTGAATTATTTGATATCATAAAAACTAAACCAGATTTTCAATGGCCATCATCAAAAGGCAATCAACCTGAGTTTACGCAACGATCAAAAAATTATTGTGGTTACCACTGTTATAAAGGTCATGCAACAGAAAACTGTAGGAATTTCATTATCCTGGTACAAAAAATGATAGACGCGGGAGAGCTAAAAGAATATATTCAAAGGACCGAACCAGTAGATAGACCCGATAGAGGCAAAGCAGTGCATATTCTGTATAATGAACGCACCATTAATGTAATATCATACTCAGAAAAAAGAGATACTGACGTAAATACTGCAATCAATAAAAAGTTATGTAAAAGGATTCAAAATCATGAAACTTTTAAAGTATCGGGAAGAATAGCAGAAGCATGGGAAGACTGGATGGCATCCCCTCGAACTTTCTCAGCACGGGAAGTAAATCAGGAAATTGAGATGCACAATGATCCATTAGTCCTTACATTACCCATGGCAGGATGGAATGTTAGAAAAATCCTTATGGACGGGGGCAGCTCGTTGAATGTTTTATTTCATAGTTCATTTTGCAAAATGGCGTTTACAAAAGATCAATTACTCCAATCCCGATATATGATTTATGGATTCAACGGAATGGCCTCAAGACCAGAAGGAGATATAGACTTGCAAGTATCAGTTGGACCAATCAACATTCTAACAAGATTCAGTGTAGCAGATGCTCCATCTCCGTATAATACAATCATTAGGAGACGCTGGGTACAGCAGCTAAAAGGTGTAATTTCTACTTATCACCAATATTTGCGATTTCCAACTCCACAAGGCGAAATGGAGATCAAAGGGGATCAAGCTGATGCAAAGTTTTGTATAATGGCGGAGGTAAGAATGCATGAAGAACAGGAACAACAACAACAACAAAGGAAGAAAAACCGTAGGATCGAAGAGAAGGAAAATGAAATTAATCAATACTTGAGAAGGAACATTGAACAAAAGTCAGCAAATGAATTAGGAGAAAGTAGTAAGAGTCAAGGAAATTCAACAAATCAGCAACTTGAAGGACTCCCATAGCAATTAAAGGGAATTCCAACTCCAATCGGGAATCCAAAACCAATTTTCACTTCTATAGAAGAAACTAAAATTGTAAATATTGGAACTTTAGAATGGCCCAAGAGAGTGCAGATTGGAACTTTGATGAAAGAAGATGTGGAGCAAAGTTTAATCAAATTACTTCGTGATTTTGTAGATATATTTGCATGGAAAATGGAGGATATGCCCGGGATAGATCCGAATATTGTACAACATGAATTACGAATACGACCTGATGCTACACCATTTCGTCAACGGATACGCAAGGTTGCATCGGAATATCACGATCCAGTTGAAAAGGAATTAGCAAAGCTTCTAAGTGCAGGATTCATTCGAGAAGTGCGATATCCAATATGGATTTCTAACATGGTGATCGTTCCGAAAAAGAACGGTGGAGTCAGAATTTGCATAGACTTTACCAATTTAAACAAAGCTTGCCCAAAAGATAGCTATCCACTTCCTAATATTGATCAATTAGTGGACGCTGTAGAAGGTCATGAAGCATTATCTTTTATGGATGGTCATTCGGGATATAATCAAATCGCACTTGCTGAAGCAGATCAGGAGCACACTGCGTTCTTTACTCCTCGGGGGCTGTATTGCTATACCAGAATTCCGTTTGGATTAAGGAATGCAGGAGCAACATATAAGCGTTTGGTTGATGCAATTTTCAAACCATGGATCGGACAAATATTGGAAGTTTATGTCGATGATATGTTGGTGAAAAGCAAATTATCAATTAACCATTTAAAAGACCTCGCTGAAATCTTTGGTGCGTTACTAAAGTACA
Source organism: Papaver californicum (assembly GCA_023531435.1). Classification (NCBI taxonomy): domain Eukaryota; kingdom Viridiplantae; phylum Streptophyta; class Magnoliopsida; order Ranunculales; family Papaveraceae; genus Papaver; species Papaver californicum. The sequence goes on along the minus strand of JAJJMC010021346.1, from coordinate 1,301,032 downwards.
AGATGAAGATTAACCCGGAGAAATGCACTTTTGGTGTTTCATCGGGGCGTTTCTTGGGTTATTTGTTTACAAAAAATGGAATAGAAGTTGATCCAGCTAAGATCCAAGCGATAACAGATATGCCATCACCCAGCAGTATTAAAAGTGTACAGAAGTTAAACGGATGTCTAGCTGCTTTAAACAGATTTATTGCCAGATCATCAGAACGGTGCAAACCATTCTTTGAAATACTCAAGAAGAAAAATAAATTTGAATGGAACGATCAATGTGAACAAGCATTTCAAAGCATAAAGAAGCATCTAGCCACTTTGCCAGCATTACAGAAGCCGGAACCCGAAGAGATATTAACTTTGTATATATCGGCAACAGAAGATGCAATCAGTGCAGTGATGGTGCGGACCAATGAAAAAATAGAAAAACCAATATATTATATCAGCAAAACCCTTAATTTGGCATAAAGAAATTATACTAGGATCGAACAACTCATCTTATCATTAGCTTTGCCACACAAAAGTTACGTACTTATTTTCTCACTCATTATATTCGTGTCCCGAGCAAGGCATCGTTACAATCAGTATTGAAAAATACAGAAAAGTGGGAAGAATCGCTAAATGGAATGCCCAGCTAGAACAATTCAATATCATTTATGAGTTGCAAACCGCACAAAAATCTCAAGTTTTAGCTGATTTCCTTGCAGACTTCCCAATTGAAGAAGAATATGAAATTCAAGGTCCGATCATATAAAAAAAAAAAAAAAAAATTCATTAACAATTTATTTTATCGCATTAACAGTTTATTGTATTTATGATTAAAGGACTACCTGGATGCGAGGAAGAAGACCCACAAGATATTCTGGACTCGACAAGCTCTCAAAGGTGGGAAGTCTTTGTTGATGGATCCCGAAACAAAGAAGGAGCAGGAATCGGCATTGTAATTACTACACCAATGGGAGATCGAATGATTCATTCTTTTCGTCTTGAATTTGAAGAACATACAAATAACATAGTAGAATATGAAGTTGTGGTGCATGCTTTAAAACTCATCATTGAATTGGGAATCAGCAATGTTCGACTTACGAGTGATTCGCAGTTGGTAATTCGGCAGCTTGAATTAAAATATCAAACACTTGATGCAGATATAGTGCAATATAAAAATCTTGTTCAAATTCTGGCAAGCCAAATCCCAAATCTTACTTTCCGGCATTTATCCCGAGACAAAATCGACATGCTGATGCTTTGGCATTCATTTCTTCCATGTTAAATGACCCAAGTATGACAGCACTTAAAGTTGGAAGAATTTATGAACCTTCAATTCAGATAAAAGTACTTCATAATATGGAAGAAAATGTAACGGAAAAAGTTCATGATCCTGCCATACAAAATGTTCCATTTACACCTCAACAAATAGGTGATCAAACAAGTGAACCGGATTGGAGAATTCCGATTCATCAATATTTGCAAGATAACATATTACCCACCAATTCTCAGGAAGCAAGAAAAATTCAACTCAAATCAGACAATTACCAACTTCGGGATGGAATTTTGTATTGAAAATCATTTCTCGGACCATTATCTCGATGCCTATCACAACAGGAAGGAATTCAGATACTTAAAGAGATACACTATGGAGATGCAGGAAACCACAGTGGAAGACGATCACTTGCATTAAAAACCAAAACTCAAGGTTATTATTGGATATCCATGCAAAAAGACTCAGAAAACATGGTACGAAGATGTGAGGAATGTCAACGATTTGCAAAAAGGATCAAAGCACCATCCACAGAACTCAATTCTATACTCAGTCCATGGCCATTTGCAAAATGGGGAGTAGATATTGTCGGTCCGTTAGTTAAAGGAACCAAAAAGAGACGATACTTAATATTGGCTACTGATTATTTCACCAAGTGGGTAGAAGCGAAAGCATTAGCTCGAATCAGAGATTCCGATGTATTTACATTTTTATTTGAAAATATCATATGTAGATTTGGAATACCAGCAGCCATAGTTTCTGATAATGGACAACAATTTCAAGGAAGAAATATTGATATGTTGTTCGAGACATATAATATTCAACAATACAGATCCACACCATTTTATCCCCAAAGTAATGGACAAGCCGAATCCACGAATAAAACAATACAATGAATTTGAAGAAGACACTTGATGGATATCAAAAACGTTGGTGTGAACAATTGCATAATACTTTATGGGCTTATCGCACCACGAGAAAAGAATCCACTGGAGAATCACCTTTCCTTCTCGCATATGGTACAGAAGCAGTCATACCAACTGAAATCATTCTAGCCACGACAAAAACAGAAGCATGGGAGAAAAATTTAAATACAGATCTAATGTTAGAAATATTGGATGATTTAGAAGAAAAGCGGGAAGTGGCACTCCAGAAGATGGAGAACTATCAAAGTTGGATAGCACGGGATTACCACAAAAAAGTCAAGTCCCGAAACTTCGTGCAAGGACAATATGTATTACGACAGATCCCTGAATACCATCGGGACAAAGATGCTGGAAAGTTCGCACCAACTTGGGACGTCCATATATAATACATACTTCAGCTGGGTAAGGATCGTATTATCTCCAAAATATGCAAGGGCAAACCTTACAATGTCCTTGGAATGCACGATACCTAAAGCTTTATTATCCATAAAACTAACACAATTTTGAAGCCAACACAGGTATTCATATCTTTATTTTGATCTTTTATTTTACAATGCGATTTCCTCTAAGTTTATACTTACAATAAAATTCAAATCCAGGAATATTTTATTCTGGCAGGCTTCGATTGGCGACATAATCTAAATTCAAATCCAGGAACATCATATTCTGGAAAACGCTTCGATTGGCGACATAATTCAATCTCAATACCCAAAGAGGTACATGTCTTATTAGAATTTGAATAAATTCAAAACTTTTAATAAAGAAGGAATGCCTAACTTATGGTAATCATTTTCAGAGTACGTTCGGGACCAACCCTATATCTTACCCCTGGCCCGGGTTTGTTTCGTATGTGTGGGATCTCGAATTATATGTTTTGAGGTATATACACTTCAATCCATTGTACTTCTGAAACAATATGATTAACCTAAAAATTTCATAAATATTATATTTTGTGCAGGAACAATATTCAGAGCACAAACCAGTTAGAAGCAAAAAATCACAAAATCATGTTCTCAACAAAAGTAAGTCAAGCTTCGAAAACAAGACAGGATCGGGACACAAAGCTAGAATATCTAAAAATGAAGCTACAAATGCTAAAAGCCAACAACAAGTACAGCTACACTTTGGGATTGGATCGACGAAGTGGTTAAGGAGGAACTTCCGGAACAGGAGCACGACCACTCACAACAGAAGGATCGGCCTGAGCCCGCTCCAAAGCAGAATTAAACGACATTGCAATTTTAGCTTTGGCATCTTGTCTTACCCATAAAACATAAGCATGGCAGTAGTCAGCTTCCGATTGAAGATCTTTAATTCTCTCCTGATCTTTATCAACTTTCTCCTTTTCAGCATTCAATTCCTTTAATAGTTCATCAGTTCTTGATTGTACTTTTATCATTTCATCACCTTGAATGTTGAGTTGAGATTGTAAATCCCGAAGCTTAATCGTATTCAAAGCTACATTTTTCTCTGAAGTCTTCAGCTCTTCAGTAATGTTTGCTATTGTATTATTTGCAATGTTAAGTTCAGCTCCCGCTATTGTTGCTCGGCCATTAGCTTCATTCATCTTCTTTTCTAGCACTAAAAATCAGAGTGAATGTTAGCTAAACCATTTAATACCATCAATAAAATCACCATATAACTCAACATATACCTCTAACTACAGATTTAAATTCTGCTTCTTTAAGGGTTAAAGTTTTCAGAACTTCTTGATACTTGGATTCCGCTCTATTACGTCTCCAGGTATTCAATTCAATACTATCGGACAATTGTGTTAATTTCTTCTTAACCAGTTCCATATCCATATTTACTTCTCTTGCATGATTGTTCAACTGAATCATCCTACGCTGGAACCTAAACAGAGGTTCCAAGTCTCCCTCTGATCCCATAAATGAAGGGTAGAATATAAAAAAAAAAAAAAAAAAAAAAAAAAAAAAAAAAAAAA
>JAJJMC010021346.1:1250898-1295130 GCA_023531435.1 Papaver californicum | reverse complement strand
TAAGTTAAATATGCAATCTTCAAATCATTGGTTGTTAATGTCAATGGAAAAATTGACATAAACAAGGGCTAAGTCACGATCAGGTGTTCTCTTGAAAATGTTTTGTGGCATTGTCCTAATTTTTGTGCAAGTAACTCTTTTTTTTGTTAAGATGTTGTCTTTAGGATAAGACTGCCGAAAAAAAACTCTTTTCAATTTATTTCGCACATAATGAGAAATCAAAAACTTTTGTTCTTTCTGATTTGCATACACTGGTTTTTTGATTCTCTGAAAAGCAATGGAGAAAACTTTTACTATTTTAGATCTTAAAACTTAACATTTATACACAAATAGTCAAACTGAAATTAAGGAAAATAAATTTTGTTTTAATTGTCTCCATAAATACAATTAAATATGTAATTAAGGTTAATAAAAACGACTTGAAAAATATTCTTAAAAATCAACAAAAAATAATTAATTTTAGTTGTCTCCAAATAGTTAAACTGAAATTAAAGAAAATAAATTTTGTCCAAATAGCAACGGAGAAAACTTGTATAATTTTGGTTTTAAAACTTAACATTTATACACAAATAGTCAAACTAAAATTAAAGAAAATAAATTTTGTTTTAATTGTCTATATAAATACAATTAAATATGTAATTAAGGTTAATGAAAACGATTTGAAAAATATTTTTCAAAATCAACAAAAAAAAATAAAAAATTTAAGAGATCTCCCAAAGTTATATACCTAATAAGTATGGGGAGAGATTTTGATCCTCTGACCTCACCTTTAAAGCGTAAAACCTTTTACCACACGACCAATCTATCAATGTTGATATATTTATAAAAATATTGTTATACAAAATATTACCTTCGTCCTAACAAAAAAGATATTTTTCTTCTTTTTTTTTCGTTTTTACCTAAAAATATACTCTCCTCATTTTACAATATATGTTTGTTTTGACTAAGTCAAAATAATAAAAAGACCGGAGAAATATCTAAATTTATCCCTACTAAATGCTTTATTATTACTAAAATTAAAAATATTGTTTTATTTTTAAAAGGAATGAAATATAAGCTATAAAGATATCAACATAATTATCTTCTAATTGTACAAATATTTTTTAAGATATTAAACCGGGTCCCCATTAAAATAAAGTTATGAGTATAAGAGATTAAGAGTATATTTGAGAATTTATCGAGATAATACGACTATAAATAGAAGCTGGACATAATTTTAAAATAGATGAAAATGAAAGAAATGACAGATATTTTAAAACGTAGAGAATAATAAATAAAGAAAAATAATAATATCAGTTTTATTAGAAATGAGGGAGTATATCCTAATATTAATGTTGTTAACTAGAGATGCATATTAGAACTTTACGGTCATACATACCTTGTTGATGAGTTGTTAGTGGAGAGTGCCAGAGTGGAGTTTCGCAGACAGGGTCCGGCAAACTTTGCCAAAAGAAAACGTTGAACTTGTACGACAAATTACTCGTTTCTTGGGTTTGACCAGGGGTTTTTATCGAAACAAGAAGAAGGGTGTTACATTACACCTAGATCTTGATTCTGTTGTTTGAAACATGAGAAATTTTCATTTCAGTAACAAAAGAAAATATTTCACAGCACACAAGAAAATATGATGTAAGAGTTTAAACAATTTTATGGTGTATAATAATGGTACAGCATGTTTTCTTTAATTTCTTTAAACAAATAGATGAATTCAGTCCAATCAACACCACCGACTCCAAAAGCTTGGAGTCCATAAATTCCATTGCTGCTGTTGCTACCATTATTGGATGCATGCTTTATTTAACGCTTCTTTTTGGTGTTGTTGTAGCCGCGGATCTAGATCCTTATGTTAGTAGAGACACCAAATAAAAAAAATGGTTAATTTATATTCCTAGTGATATTTTTTTATTGAATTAATATATTTTATAATTTTCTACCATAAATTTCATATTTTAAAATTATCACATGATACACTTGTTATTACTAGCATTAATAACATCTTTTTTTAATATAATAAAATAATTTATCATTCGTCTATTTATTTATAATTTATGGTAAAAAAAAAAACTACCGTTCGATTGTGTACATAATTGAGTCTTCAAAATAATATTAATCATCTCTTATGAATTTTAACTCAAAAAAAATGATCACGTCCATTAGCGTTAATTGTCATGAAGGATACAAAATTGTTATATATGCTTGCAAACAACAAACTAGAGATTCATGTTCTTTTATGTATGTCGTTATATCCATATATCCTATCTTGTAGCAAAGGAAAAACTAATGTAAAATTCATGCAGTTAGGTACTAAATTTTTGTAACCTAAAATATAGGGAAGTAATTAATTTCAAGTTAATTTTGACCCTAACTAACGAAGAAAAATCTAAATATATTTATCAAACTAACAAAAATATATATTTAAAAAAAAATTGTGCTAAATATAAGGAAATAAAGATCATTTTAATAAATTACATCAACATGATCCACCACAAAACAATCTTTGCATATCTTATATGGTTGCATATCAAAGTGATATTTCACCCAAACCCGACTACCAGCAACAGTATCAATCCATCCCCCTATTCTCAAAGGCTCTTGAAGAACAACTTGTATATAGTGAGTTGTTAGCATATGCCCTCTTGGAATACAATTTTTCTCTCTTGGATTAACTTTCTTACCTATGTCTCTACAAATATCCTCCACCAACTGAGCAGTTAAAAGAATTTGATTGAGATTTTTGAGCTTAACACACCATACTTGATGGGTAAAGAGATAATATTTAATTAAGATGTTGGAATTATATTTTTGCAAGATAAAAGGTATCCTAAAACTGTCCATGGATATTTCTTAAGTACTAACTCTCTAGTATCCTCTCTCTGAAGTCGAAAATAAACAGATTCACACCCTTTGAAATAAACTCAAACTTCCTGTAGCTACTCCATAACATATTTGATTTCTTACCTAACATTATCATGATTAAGAGGAGATGAAGAAATAATTTTTCCTAGTAAACTACAAGACCATTCAGTTGCAGCATCATTCACTGCTTGAGAAGTGGCTACAGTCCTTCTCATAATCCTAGAAGAACTATGACCAATATTGGTAGATTGCATTCTGGATGACAAAAATTCAATTTGATTACTCCCTTTCGCAACCATATCTTGTTTCTTTTCTTTTGATAAAGGTAAGTTTAGACAGAATGTTTGATGAAGTTTAAGGTAAAAAAGGGTATCTGATTGGATTATAAAAGGACTAGGAATATTAGGATATACTACCTCCGTTTTAGCAAAAGTGTTACTATCACTTTTGCTAAAACGGAGGGAGTAGTTTGTTTTCTAAAATAGAGTAATAGTATATACGGTTTCTGTAAATCCGGGAGAAAAAGTCTAACACAATTTTAAATTTTAAAAAGGGCGGAAAGTTTCCTCAAACTCATTCTAGATTTTCGGCTGTTATGCATAATCAATGCATAATTTTGAATTTTGAATTTAAAAATTTTAGTTTGAACCTCTGATGAACTTCATGGAATCCGAATGATACAGATGATGAAGGATTTTCTCAAAAAAATGTAAAGTGAATCCTCAAAAATAAACCAAAAAACTTTGGTAGACTTCCAATCACAAATAACTCATATGAAGATGATAAAAACACCACTGTTTTAAAGAAATAAATGTATGATGACCCAAGATTACCTTAAGGAAACAACCATAACTAGTGACTACACAATAAACAATAATTTAATATGTATTGAATAATTTAATCTGCAATAGAAATTTTAGAAAGCCATTCAGATAGTTAAACAAAATTTTAAAAAAATATAAAAATTAAATAAAATAAAGCTAAACTGAAAAGAAAAGAAAGAAACTCATGAAAAAAAATGCAGTGATTCAAACTGAGAGGAGATTGAGTAGAGATTAATGATTGTAGTTTCCTACAAATTACTATCTTGGATTCAACTGGAATAGTTCAAACAGCTTTTCCCTTCCCTTTTACCATTCTTCTCCAAGTATGTAAATCATTAACATCCCTAGGATGGATTACATAAATAATACAGATCCTTTATTTATACTACTGCTAGTAGTTGAAGTGATGGCGCGTGGTGGGTGAGAGTTTTCGTATCTCTTTCCTTTTCACTCTTCGTGTTGACCAGACTAGGGATGCACATCGGGTGGGTCGGGTCGGTTTTGGCCTCACCCGCACCCGACCCACCATAAGGCGGGTGATTGGAATGTTCACCCACACCCAACCCGTAGTAGGACGGATCGGGTCGGGTCTGACCCGCCATTTCAGCGGGAGGGTGTGGGTCACCCGCCAGAAGAGCTTTAAACCATTCTCGGCTAACAATTTCAACTCATCATTTCTCTGCTAACAGATTTACAACTCGAGCTTCACTCACCACCAACAGAAACACCTCAATTTCTTTTATGTCTCTCTTTCAAACCCAATTTCTTCACCATCATAGTTGGTTTACCACCTGATCGTGTTGCTAATGCTGAAAGAAGAGCTTCCCATTGAAGACCTTGAAATTCCAAAATCAACAATGTGTATACACCTTGCTGAATCAGTAGCTTCGAGAATCGCTTGATTTGCAGTCAAGTGAGAGAATTTTGAATATGGGCAAGCATCGTTCAGACTTCAGAGTTTTATTAGGGTTTTGGAACCCATGTACAAGAGAAGATGAAGAATGATTAAATTAGAAAGGAGATAAATTAGGGTTTTCTGTGCAGTGATATTGATTATGAAATCGAACAATTGAAGATGGATTTTAGGTACATAGTATGTAGAAAAAGATGATTATGCTGGTTAGAAGATTAAATTTTTAGAGAAAAACTTGAATTGAGGAATTATCTAGGGTTTCTGGGATGAAATCAAAGTTTGGGTTTCGAATTGATTTTGAGTCTATATGAAATTGAGAGGGATATTAAGTTGTTGATAGAAGAAGAAAACTAGGGTTGTTATTGAATTGGGATTCTGAAGCTAATTTGAGATGATTGAGATGGAATTTAAGAATTAGGGTCCATGTTCTTCCCCAAATTGATATGGAATTAGGATTTAATAGAAATTGATGATGATGGTAAGGTTAATTGATCCCAGGAAAGTCGAGAAAAGTAAATCAACGAAATTAAATTAAATCTTCTCAATCTGATTTTATATTATGTGATTTAGATCCTGCAACTTAGGGTTTGATTATAAGTGATGCTATATTAAAATTAGAAGTTCAAATGGTGAATCTTGGGGTTGAAGAACGGGTGTTGGAACCCGTGTTGGAACCCATGTTGGAACTTGATGATGATGATAATGAGATTGAAGTGGATTGGAGTTTTTTTGTTGAGTATCTGATGAGAAGATGAAAGGAGGACATAGATCAGAAGAAGGGTTTGAGGATTGAGTATCGTTGTTATTACAAAAAGAAAGTTCAGAACTTTCTAGCGAGTTGGGCGGGTGGGTCGGGTGAGAGAAGATGTCACCCGCACCCGACCCGCCAGAAGACGGACAATGAAAGTTATCACTCACACCCAACCCGTTCATCAACGGATCAGATCAAAATGGCGCGGGTACAAGTCGGGTCGGGTATGTGCATCCCTAAACCAAACAAAAGCTACACCTTCGTGTTTGGAATGTCACTTTAGACTAAAATCATTGACCCGGACGATTCCAACATTCATGGTCGTTGATCTTCATCATAGATTTCCCTAAAAACTTGTGTCTAGAAATAAAATTTTTTCTTATGTTTTACTTATTAGACACTCCCGTTAATTAAAACATATTTGATGCGTAAATTGGTTAATGCAGCGAGAATAACAAAACATTACAAGAATAAGTAAGTTGGTGCATTGGATTACAAAAAAAGGATGAAAATTAATAGATAAATTAATAAAAAGTTGAAAACGCAATTTGCTAATTCCAGTGCAAAATTGATAATTATTAGATGCTTGACACCATATTCACAACAAAATCATAATGCCAAACCTACGTGAATCTTACCTCTTGCAAAAAAATTTTAAGTGCCTAACTAATTTGGGACCTATCAATTTTATTTCTACCAGGAAAAAGTAGATATGGGATGTCTAAAAATAGTGAAACTATTAAATTACTTTTATAACATAATTCTAAAACTTAAGCTAAATCAATATTAATTTTACTTTTCCAGGTATTTTTCTATCAACCAATTCCTCTTAATTAGATTTTTGATTCATTCATACATTCAAAATTAATATATTTATGAAATTTTGGTTTTTTGAGTTTTAACCAGAATCGTTCGATATGAATGCTCATATTATCCGATTATGAACAACCGACTGATATGAACATACAAGTTGACCGATTGCTTATGATGTTCTTCATTGTTGAAGAACGTCAACCCAGAATTTGTCGATGTGGACATTTATATTGACCGATTCTTGTTAGAGGAAAGTAAAAAAAAATTTTGTTAGTTTCATAGGATATAATTGATCGATGTGGACATTCATATGATTCCTAGTTAAGAAAATGCCAAATAATTTTGTTGGCTTTTAGGATAAAATCAGTCGATATGAATGTTCATATCTAGCGATTTTTGTTAACCATTTTTTCTGGATGGTTTTTAGTCTACAATCGGCTTAATTATACATCTACCAATATCTGTTGATTCTTCGTGAATGAAGACACTTAACCCAAAATCGGCATACATGGACCATCTTAATTATCTACTGATTCTAGTTTGATTTTTTTCCCATCTTTTTTTATGTTTTGAGTATGAATGAAAACATATTAATTCCACATCTAACATGATTAACTAAAAACTAACACGATTAATTATAACATTGAACCTAAGTTTAGTTATGCATGATCACCAACCAAGGAGTGTTTGACTCTCCTAGTCCCATCATGTTTGTGGGCGAGGAGCTGAAAAGATTAATTGAAAATATTTGAGGTGATTTATAGTCAATAATTCTTGAGCACTTTAAAACTTCTACTCTCTGTTTTTTATAAATTGAGTTACTTAGTTTAAAATTTTGTTTGTTAAAAGTTGAACTATTTCACTAAACAAAGTAATATTTTTAAAATTACCCTTTTGATTAATTATTATTAGTATAATAAATATGTATAATTTGATAGTCATGTTTATATTTGTTATATAGGTGTTTTAAATTATTTTAAAACGATATAAAATTTATAAATATCCGTGGTATAGTTTGAAAAATATATTATTTTTAAATTTTTATTATTTTATTATCCTAAGAGTATAATTAAAAAATATACTTAAAAATATATTTATATCCTTTTTACCCTAAGAATTATATAAACTTAAAAAGGTTCAATTTATGAGAAAAGGAGAGAAGTGTGTTTGGATGCTGTAACCTGGAAGTTAACGTTACTCGGTTTAAATTGTATTCCCTGAGAATTTAGAGAGTCAGTCACTCAGATGGATGTTGCGGTGGGAAAACACCGAAGGTGCACCAAAAGCAGAGTCCTAAATCAGTCTCCTAAATAGCTAGAGCCCTGCCATCACAAACTTGGGTGGAAAAAGTAAAACACCTAACGATAGTTATAGACATATAGGTAAGAAGTTGGGTGGAATTATTTACTGGCTACCAAATCTCCACGTCATCAAAAACTCAAAACTCCACGTGTCACTAACTCAACGACATTTTCAAACCATCTCCTTCCTTTTCTCCCTGCAACTCTCTTCCTTCCATGAAATGTCTTCAGCAACACTCTCTTTCTCTTCCATTTCTTCATTTTCCTTTTCCACCGTTAGAAAAATCCAAACTTTTTCAGTAATACCCACTTCATCAATTCTCATTTCAAACCATTCCAAAATCATGAACACTGCTTCTTCACAATCACAACCCAGAGCAGTTGTTGTCCCAAGCTTAGATTCTGTTGAAACTGATAAGGTTAATGATGAAACATTTAGAATATACTACTCAAACTCTAATGTGATGAAAAGAAATGGAGGTAATGGGGTTTCAATTGTTTGGTTTAGAAATGATTTAAGGGTTTTGGATAATGAAGCTCTGTATACAGCTTGGATGTCTTCCCAATCCATTCTGCCTGTTTATTGTATTGATCCTAGGAATTTTGGGACTACACATTACTTTGGATTTCCTAAAACTGGAGGTAATTTTTGATTTTTACTTTAATTAATTTTGGTTTTAATTAACAGTAGATTTGTGGAGGGTGTTTTTTTTTGTATTCATTTTTAATTAACCTTGCTAGTTAATTTAGTAATTATTGATTGGCCGCTACTATGGAATTTTAGTGATGGGGGTGTTAGGTCTTAGGATTTTTTTCGTGGGAATTTTAGAATTGGCGTTTGTTGAAGTTGTGTCGGTATCTAAGTACACAAATTAGAATCAGAATTGGTATAAGAAAGGTAAAGATTCTCATTTGTAAGCAACTATGGATAATCAGAGTTCGCCATTTAACTAAATTTAACGTTGAGAAAATGTATGATGATGGGCAGTTCTTTCAAATTTCAGATGATGCCGATTTTGGCGAAGATCAGGAATGTACAAGAGTGAAGGGATTTTGGCTTCTGATGATAATTTAAATCAGAGTGTACTATGAAGTTGTCGTAAATCGTAATGGCTGTTGTAGTGGATCATGTTTGAAATAGTAGTTTCACTGAGTGACTAGTTAACTGAGTGTGCATGTCTCTGGGTTAATGTCTTAGTGGAATTTTCACTTCTATTAAATGTCGGTCAGCTTAAGATTTGGTACCCTTCCGAACAATGTTTTGATGTTGTCTTTCGGTTATTGTATGAGCTTTGTTGGTTGCAGGCTTGTAGCTGATTTTGTTTTTCTTTTCAATTTAGCTCTTTTTAGTTGAAAAGGGCAGGGGATCCACTTAACCACCCAAGCTTAGGATTAACTAGTTAGTAAGTACTAACTAGCTTGGGAATACCATTAAAATGGTTACGACGATAAAAGTTGAATCCTGACCCGGTTATAAGGGTTGTGGCTTCCACTTCGAATGATATGATTGAAACTGCTAGAGAATATACATTCTTCTTATTCTTGTAGTTGTTCTTATATTCTATTAGTAATAGAGATTGCATTTTATTGGTATCTTAATTTATGGTGTGGTGGTACATTTTTTCAGCTCAAGTTTCTAGATAAATGTTATGCGTTTGTTGCTGAAACTTAATCTGGTGAAATGCGGGATGTAGGAATATCAATTTGCTTTTGGAAGTTGGAATGAATGTGTAAGAGTTTCCATATATTATTTTTCTTTGCAGCTTTAAGGGCACAATTTCTGATAGAGTGCTTAGCTGACTTGAAAAAGAATTTGATGAAGCGAGGTTTGAATTTGGTTATACGACATGGAAAACCTGAAGATCCTCCCTTCAATTGCAAAAGCTGTTGGAGCTCACACAGTTACGAAATATGTTAATTTTGTTATAAATGATATTGAGCTTGGAGTATTTTTTTTGCGATGAATTTCTCTTGTATACTGCACTAAATGATTCGTTAATATATCTTTTGTTGATTGAGTTGTTATGATATTCAGATTTAAGCCCATAAAGAAACTTGTAACGAGGAGTTGCTTGTGGAAAGACTTGTCAAGAAAATCTTTCAAGGAGTATCTCTACTATCAGACGGATCCGCATCCACCAGTCGGAATCCTACAAATGTGAAGCTTGAGCTTATTTGGGGAAGTACTATGTACCATATCGATGATCTCCCATTTAAACCGAGTAATTTACCCTACATATATACCCAATTTCGCAAGGTACGTAAATCTAGAAGGACAGTCCAGTGTTGTAGAAGTTACATTTGTTTTTGAGGTTAGATGAGGTTATACTCAACAGAATATCTGCCATGCTGAATCAACTAGCAGTTTGTTGAATCCAAGTGTGCAATTCGTGGTTGCTTTAAACTTCCACCGTCAATTGGGCCACTACCCAACAACGATCTTAGCAAAATTGGGGGATGGGGAGATGTTCCCTCGCTTGACCAGCTTGGTGTCATTCATGAAAAGGCAAGTCACTGTGCACATTTACAGTTATATTGTTATGCTAATTAATAAGATGCAGTAGTTTCTTGATACTTTACTAAACTCATTAGTGTACCTGAATAAATCTGAAAATGTGAAATGAATCAAAGTGATTGAGGATTAGAATTATAACAAGACTCTCATTCTCTGTATTGTGAAATGCAGGCGAGAAAAGGAATGTACTTTTGTTGGTGGTGAAAGTGCAGCGCTGGGAAGAGTGTACGAGTACTTTTGGAAGAAGGTAGATATCTCAGATTATGCGTTGATGTTGATTATTAGAGAGGATTGAAAGGTTTAACAGAATTGAAGATGGACAGATAATTTGCTATTTTTTGTCTGATATATCAGTTTAAAAACTCTTCAGTCCCTATTTTATTATTCTAGTTACCTAAATGAATCCCAAACTTGTGTTGGATTTGCTAAAGGTGTACAAGCATACAAGGAACGGTATGCTAGGTCCTGATTACTCTACAAAATTCTCTCCGTGGCTTGCTTGCGGAAACGTCTCTCCTCGTTTTCTATATGAAGAAGTTAGAAATCTCTCCCTCAAAACTAGTAATCAATCATTAATTAGGTATATTATCTAGAGTGAGATAATCCTATTTCTGACATTTTGCCTGTTATTCCTTTTAATGTTTAGGTAAAGAGATATGAAAAGGATAGGCTAGCGAACGACTCAACATATTGGTAAGTTCATACCAATATACCATTGTTTATTTGATGTTCAGCTTGGTTATACATAGACTTTTTTATACATATCCAAAGGTGCCGGTTTGTGAATTGTTGTCATGTTTAGTTCCTTCGACAAATGACTTGTCAAACTTGTGCAATTTCAGGGTGCTGTTTGAATTTATTTGGAGGGACTATTTCAAATTCATTTCAATGAAATATGGAAATTCAGTCTTCCATTTAGGTATAGATGGTCTTCATTCATTTATTTAGGTATAGGACTTGCCGAACACTGGTTAAAAGCCTTATAATTACTCTTACGTGCAGTTACTTTGTAGATTCCGTGTAGGTTGCAAATTGCATAGCCATTTGTATCAATAACTGTATCTCTTGTAAACATCTTGTCATCGGAATATATTCAGGCGGACCGAGAGAGGTAGAGGCTAGGTAGAGCCAAGATCGGAATCTCTTTGAATCTTGGAGAGACGGCAGTACAGGGTAGATCATAGCATCCCTTCTAAGAATTTTAGTGAACTTGAAGCTTATCATGAGCCACAAATAATTGTACCAATTCCTTATTCTTTTTTTCTTGTTACGTTGACATTAGTAGGTATTCTCTTATAGACGCAAATATGAAAGAACTGTCAACAACTGGTTTCATATCAAACCGAGGACGACAGGTAAATTCTGAGTTGTTTTAGCACACCAAAATCGAGAAAGTCACAATCTTTTTCTTTGAAGTTGTTTTAACTATATGGGTATACTACAACTAGCATTTCATATTTGTAAAGTCCTCAATCATTGCAGATAATCAAATAAACCTTCTTTACATTTATGCATCAAGTTCGTCAGGGTTGATGAATAATGAACAGAATCTATATTTGTTATGCAGATAGTTTGCTCGTTTCTTGTTCGAGATATGGGTATTGATTGGCGTATGGGTGCTGAGTGGTTTGAAACTTGCCTCTTGGATTATGACCCATGTTCAAATTATGGAAACTGGACATACGGTGCAGGTTAGTTGTTAACTCGTGGTTTATGCATATTTGAATGTTACACTGTTAATTCAGTTTCTGAACAGTTAGAAATGTGACTGTAGGTGTTGGGGATGATCCAAGAGAGGATCGATACTTCAGTATCCCCAAGCAAGTAAGCAGATTAATTTTAAGGGATTTAGATTCTGAAATTTCAAAAACTGCTGCATGCATAAATTTGATTTGTGGTTGTCATTTCTCAGGCCCAGAATTACGACCCAGAGGGCGAATATGTCGCATACTGGTTACCAGAGTTGCGAAAACTTCCAAAGGATAAAAGGAATTTCCCACATGAGAAGTCATATATCAAACTAATTGTACCACTGAAGTTTAGCAAGCCAAATCATGGCCATAGTTTGTGCTAAACCCGCATCAAGAAGATAATGATAGTAGTTCCAAATGAGCTTTTTCGTTGAAAAGAATAACATTGTGTTGAGTGTTTATATTAAAATAAAGGAAAAGCATGCCGCCGGTCCCTTGTTACAGTTGGTAAAGCCGTTAAGGAGTTGAAACAGTATTGACAATTTTTAATATGTTTGAAACAGTAACCTGTTATTGTGCTCTTCATTGGTTAACTATTCATAATGGTAAGGTTTTGGTGTTTGATTTAGCTGATGAGTTTTACTATGCCGCAATGAGAAGGTGCTTAATTGTTATAATCTACAAACTAAAACTTTGACAGAGTCTTTGATCATCGGTCAGGGAAATTTTTCAACCAATGCCTCACATGAACGATGAACAGTATCGTTTTGTTGAAAGTTCTCGGAGAAAAATCTGAGATATTTGCCGTCTCAATGGATGTTATCAAAACGCATATGTCAAGTCAGTCATGAGCCACAGAGTAATGCGAGCCACATATTCGTGTGATATCTGGATAGAATACCCAGTCATTTCAATAGGTGCATATTAGTACAACACTTCACAGCTTGTTTTCATTATTGGATCGAGGGTCAGTCAGTCATGCTCCTGCAATTTCACCACCACCACCACAATAAAATTGGTTCTTCCAAATTCGATGGAGTAGTAATTTTCACCAAAAGAAGAAGGAAGTCTTTGATATTCCTGCCTCCTCTATATGCTGTTGAGAATGATTCTGAATTTGAATTGGATAGAAAAATGAAGGCGCGAGAAGCTCTAAAACAGCTTGATAACCAGCTTCAAAGCCTCACCACCAAAAAAGGCATCACTCAACCACCCAACATGAGGAGGGTCTCTTCTTCTCCGCCCAATAACTTGGATGCAAAGGCTGACATAGATAGAGATATGATGAGGGAACCACCACCAGAGTATTCTGATTCGTTTTTTGCGTACTCGGCGTTTGCTCTCCTATTTATCTCAGTTTTCTACAATGTATTATTCCTCACCGTTATTAAACCATCTATCGATGGACCAGCACCAGCTGCATATACTTATATTAATACTAATCAAGCTGTAAAAGAAGCTCCAAGTGAGAGTGGAGACGATTCACCAGCAATTGCTAACCCGGAGTGAGATGATACCGATTGGTCCGACCAACTGACAAGGTTTAGTTTTATCCCTATTGTTAATTGGTGAGAGCCTCTTCTTTCTTACAAGTTTTGTTCCAACTGTCGTTATATGTGTATCTCCAAAATTTCTGTTATATTTCTGTTTGCCAAAAGGATCTGTAACATTCACTGATGTACTGTCAGGTGTAATACTGGTACATAATTGATATTTTTCCATGTGTTATCAACTTCCAAAATGCAGTAAAGTGTTCAAATTCTGTATCCAAATCGACTCGAAAAACAACATTACAGCATTTGAAACATTTATTCTAGCTTCATCCCAAGGTTACCCCAAATGTCTTAATTGCACAAGGATGATCAACTTGCCGAACGCAGGAATAGAAAATTTTGTTAGTAAAGTCTAGGGCACCGATATTTCTAATTGGGGCCACTCCTCTTCAAAGGGACTAAGATACACCCTGTAAAAAATCGCAATCGGCAATATCTTTGTTTGGCCCTCTACTCATCAGGCCGGTTTTTATGCACAATGGCTTTTTGTTTCAGTTAGCCATGCCAGGTGGCCTGGAAAACTTGCGGAGCCACTATAGGAAAAGCACCCACATCTCCAGCAGTCGGATCTATATCTCCGGCGATTCTTTCTCTTCCGTCTATAAATATACATGATTTTCAAACTTCTTTTCACACCTAAATCCTAAAATTTTTTACAAATTCTTTAGATAAAAAATTCCATAGGGCAGAAATTGAATTTGAATATGTTACGGGAACACTTGCCTCGCAGACCACACAACTGCTACAAGAACACTTTCCTCGCAGTTCATCACAACTGTTACGGGTACACCTGTCTCACATACCACAACTTTCACAGGCGCACTTGCCTCACAGAAAGCCTACTAGTATCTGGGTTGAAGCAGCACTGCCAATAGCATCACTTACTTCGGCATAAACATTTGCCTCTAAACTAGAGATAGCACACAACTAGGATATAGATTGTAATCGCACTACAATGAACTCAAACTAACTCAATAACCATTGTAAAATAGCATAAACATAAAGCTGCTTCTTGTCTAGCTTGCAATTAGATAGGATGACTTCTTCTTGTCAGCTTCCATATCTTCATGCAATCCTCGTCAGCTTATTCCAACTCAACTCATCTTGATATCAACTAATCTCGTCTCTCAATCTCCTTCTGATCTCATCTGATTTCAACCTCAACTATACTTCTCTTTTTAATCTCGCCTTTTGATCTCATCTCAACCTCGACTATACTTCTTTTTTAGAGCACGTAACGAGTGACGTTTCTAAAATCAAAAGAGATTGAAATTATTGACTTGTAGGAGAACACTAGAAAAAAAAATACATATATTTTTTCAAATAAGGTAGAACTAGCTCTTTAACCAGTTTTAAATCAGCAACAAACCCTTACAACCATCATAGGAAAACATGAACACCTAGCACATCTAGGCAAGGACGAGAACCACATGTAAGGACCCACCAAAATTTTAATTTGTTTTGATTAATAGTTAAAGTATGAAAAATATAACTTTTACTAAATTGTTTTATCACACTTACTTTTATTACAGAAGCTCGTGATGATTAAAAAACGTTGTTAATTATTTAAAATTTTATATTAATAACCATTTTCTGAATATATTTCACAATCCAACTATACTAATATCTACATCTAGGATTATAAAACCACGAAACAAAAGTATAATGATGCAAGTAAAACCAGCCTAGACATGACGCACTCGAAACCAACATCATCAATGAAACAACAAACATTTCTTATAACTTCAACTTATAAACACACGCGAATAAGACTAGGAAGTAATCCGTGTTATACACCGGGTGGTTACCGTCTTGCGTTTATGAGCCTTTTAATACGTTACTCTTTGTCTTCTCTAAAGAATAATTTGCCTAGAAGTTGTAATGTTGTATACATGCACTTACAGAATTTGCCAAACTTAATATTTTGGAGAAACTGTCAGATATGGGTTATGCCTACAGTTGAGGCACTCTAACCTGGATATTTTGATGGGGGCGTTTTCTGGGGTGTCAGGGAATGTTGCCATTAGTCTTTCCTATTAACTGCACCTCAGAAAATTTGGTTCGTAGGACCACCATTTTAATTAGCTTAAATAGTTGTCAAGTTTAACCACGTCCATAGGTACTCAAGAAAGTAAATCCCGTATTTTTTGCAGATCGAAGGTCGTTTTCTCAAAATCCTATTAAGGAAGGTCTTTCATACCTAATGGTGGGTAATAACAATTGTCTTAATGACGGTGAAGGTCTAAGGCGTGTGGAAAAGTTAGCAACTGGAAAACTTCATTTTCCATGGACGAAGGAACCACAAAATTAGCCATATTTTGTTTGAAAAAGAAAGTAGACACCTTTTGATTTAGTCTTTCTGGAGTACATCAAAATAATCGTGTTTGGTAATCGGCCTTAGGATTATGCAATCATACCAAAGATAGTTGCGAAAGAAATAATCTACAGTTATGTAAGAAAGTACGCACAATCCTATGTGGATTAAATGTAGTCAATGATGTTTTCGTATTTCTTTCCTACAGTTCTTTGACTCAGAAGGCAAGGCCACAAATATTCAGTTAGAGGAAATCGTAAATATTTGTAATGAAGTGATTCTTACTCACATTTTGATGTTGTTGTTACTTATCATTTGGTAGTTTCTAATAGTCACAAGAAGAGTGTTCTTCTTACACTCCTGTGACACCGAATATCATGTGTTAGACATGCCAGTTTAGGTTAACCTATGTGCACCGGCATGATTGCATTTTAGCCTTATGGTTCACCCATTGTTCTGTTAGTATAGGTTAGCAATAAATGTAGATATTAACGTTAGCACTAGCCGGTGTGCATTGTTAACCAACTACAAGTAAATCTCTCTCAAGAACAATCATTTGTAAGTAATAAATCTTCTTTGTATTCTCTTTGATTCATTTAAGAACAGATTGAAAAAATTTATTCTTGAATATCAATTCTCATTCATTACATTGTGATTATTACATTCAATCAGTTTCAAGTATAAATGCACTAAGAACTAATAGCCATTATTATAGTAAAGGATCCCTATCCTTCACATTATGGATGCACCCACGCATCTATCAGGTTTTAGATATTATTGCTAAATAGTTAATATCATATACCATTGTTTGTATATGTCCTTTGTAATTTTAATTGGATAAGATAAAGTAGTTTGCCTTTTTGGTTGATGTGATCAAGTAGTGTTCGGATGTTGTATATGCGAGAATATTTTTGAATATATGTTCTCATATATGAACTCCCATGTTGCTCCAAAAACTTTTTTTTTGTTTGTTTCTGTGCATTTTAATATTTCTTTCTTTTAACATGGCAACATAGTCTATAGAACTTTAGGTAGAAGCTTTTAATTTATTTTATTTTATTTTTGTATGACTGGGAGGTCCAGAAACCCCAGTAAGGGCAAGCGCCTTCAATTTGGTATTTAAAACTCTCAAGACCTATTTGTCTATTTGGACCATCTTTTTTTGAAATGTCAGGTTGAAATTGGTTATGGGTCTATGATAGTAGTAGTATTGTCCGTTAACATTTGCAGTTTTTTTCTTTGTCCAGGTCACTGTTCTTTCTAACGTGGAAGCTAAAAAGAGGTTTGGGTTTTTTGAATTTGTTGGTGGGACAATGGATGCTCATCTTTGATATCTCAAACAGATTGGTTGGACAAGGCATTTTTAGATCATTGTTTACATCTGTCCTTACATGGCGCTACTGATTTTATATCGTTGATTTGGCTGCAGGGTTATGAGCTATTGTATCCGATGGAGCCATATATCAACTAGGTATGTTTACTTAGCAGGTTATTTCTTTGTAAAAAGTTGTGGTCATTTCCCATGCTTTTTTGCATTGTGAGTTTGAGTTTCAGCATGTAAAATCATAGATACATAATTGGGAATGATATTAGTCGATTCAGCGATAGTTATAAACTTCACACCTAACTAACTCCAATTTCGTTATTCATGGAGGGTGTCATATCTCTGTTGTGTGCCAAGTTGGAGTGTTTCATTGGGGCAGATTCCCCATTTATCTCCTTTTTATAGTTATAAACTTTTGTTGGTGTTTTTATGGACTCCAGTATACACTGTGAAAGCCTCGTCCATTTGACGTGGGAGGGAATGTTGGAGAATATTTCTGTAACAGTAAGCAAACCAAACAGAAACTTGAAAGATATTAAGGGTTAGAACAGATAACACACTTCAGAAAACCACACAAGCACAGATAGATGGAGTCGCATGTTCAACAGAATGCCCTTAACTCGATATTTGTCAGGTACACCTTTGGAAAGATGTTGCTATACCTTTAGAGATGACAAATCGAATCCAGGATAAAACCACCTGATACCAACCCAGTTAGCAAGACTCGTTGGCCCGTTGTGAACTTAACAGTAGAAGAAAAATGAAGAAATAAACTAGTGCGCAAATCAAAGTAAGAAGAGGGGAAAAGTCGTCAGGTCAGTGGCTGCGACTGGGGTAAGTAAAAATCTGACTTTTGTTTTTCTTTTAAAGAAGAAGAAGACTGTTGAGTTATCAAACGGTAGAAAGTAAATTAATTAAACATATTTAATTCGAGATATTTAACTAAAAGATTTTATTATTAAACCAGATTTAATTTACAAATTCAAAACGGTAAAATACTTAATGTACAAAATTAAAATATAGAATCGTTGGATCTTTGATGGGCACACGCAAGGCTCACACCAAGGCTCGCGCCAAGGCTCACGCAAAAGCACACGCAAGCTCCGCAAGCCCGTGAAGCACCGCACATGTGTGCATTTGCCCACTAGTCCATTTCTTAAGTCCATATCCAATCCACTAGTTCTTTTTCCTTATATAGAACGTTTGTGGTAAAGAGGATAAACTTCCTCCTTGGTTTGCCCAATATGGGACAAACCAAAGATTTTTCATTCACTAAGAAGTGAAAATGGATGGCTCTAGTTTTTCACCCCAAGTTTGGACTAGTGACCCTTGATCCCACTAAGATATATTAAGTAACAAAAATCATTTTAAGTAAGAATCCATTTTTAATTCTAACAGGGAATGGATAAATAGAAATTTTACTTGAATAAAATTTTATTTTCAAACCTTGATAGTAAACCCAGACCAGCATTTTTAATATAATATATAGATTTAGCCCTTTTCACAAATTAGAACCATTGAAGTTCCCGGACTTCCTGGATCATTATGATTGTATGTTTCATTTACTGTGGGATTACTCCAATACGGGGGCTACCTCGATGTTTTAAAACATCTTAAAGATCTAAAAAAAGAAGGTTGGATTGATTATATTTGAATTATATATATCAGGGCGACATACCTTCATTTCTTGATTGTATTGGACCTTTTGAGGATAAATATGCAGGTATAATCAAGACAGTGGCTTTGGAGAATTTTGAACAGGCTTCGTCCATGCGGATTCCAGCAGAAAGATTTCTTAAACTGAGGGCAACTGGTGTTCCTGCAATCGTTCTATCTCTAGCATTTCAAGGCATCTTTCATGGTTTCAAAGATACAAAGACTCCTTTGTTATGTCTAGGCAAGCATGTCCCACTGTCATAAATAGTGATCTGCTTGCATATTCCTGTATATTTCATTCTACATTTTTTGCCCAGCTGATATCTTAATCTAGGAAAAGTTGCGATAGCAAAGAGTATCTGCATCTAATGAAGTCAATGCTCAGGATTAGCCGATCATCCGATTGTACTCTCTCTACATTATGAGTTCATAATCATAGTTAAAAGTTGTGGGTTGTTGTAAATACATTAAAGTATTACTCTCATTGACAATATTACTTAATATGTAACAATAATTCAGCATTGTGTCCATCCTTGTACCTCACCCGTGTGTATCATGGATTATTTGCTACATACTTTTGAATATTGTTTAATCAATTTCAGAATGTTTAGTGGTTTTTTATTTTATTTTTTCTTTGGTAAGGGGATTTCAGTTTTTTAGATTGATTAAAAAAATGTATTCTTAAAATACAATGTTTCTCTTATAGTTCGCGCTAAGGGTGAAAATAACATAGAAACATTTGCTTATAATTCATCAGAAAAGGTTGAAACTCCCCAATATTTGTTTATAATTATATACCGGTTTATTGTCTGCAATCAAGGTTCAATATATTCGCCCCTCCACACAAAATTAAAAATTCTCATCGAATCCGGTGTGTAGCATGGGTTACATGCCAGTTTTTTTAAAAGAAAAGAACTTGATCCAGAGGTATAACAAAACAGTACTGACAACTACTAATTGCACTATTGTTTTTTTTTTGTGGAAAATTGTAACTGTCATGAGAAGTTAAATATGCCCGATGCATAGCATCAAAGTAACCAAATTTATTTTGGGACTCCTTCCTATGGGCGAGAGGCGAAGCACCGCCTCACCAAATGGGGGCCAATTCCCATCGTTCCCGGTACGTAGCACGGGTTAAATACTAGCGTCACTGTATCAATTATGTTTCATAGCGTTGATTCCGTTATTGTTGTTTCATAGCGTTTATTCCTCTCCTGTTGTTTAATAGCTTTTGTAGTACGTGAAATTGATGGATTCTCAGTTGACACTCTGAAGCATCACTTTTA
This sequence comes from Papaver californicum, assembly GCA_023531435.1. Lineage (NCBI taxonomy): Eukaryota > Viridiplantae > Streptophyta > Magnoliopsida > Ranunculales > Papaveraceae > Papaver > Papaver californicum. Next base: position 1,275,333 of record JAJJMC010021346.1, on the reverse strand, counting down.
CTTACCAAAGTTGTAACTGTTTGTCTCAAGTTTTCTCTTGATTGTTGATTAAATTGTTGAAGCTGATTTTTATAAATGCAGACCTAAGAACTGATGTCAATGGTTTCATGGTGCAGGAGAAGTTTGCGGGGAGATACAAAATGAAAGTATATGAATGGTATGTAATTTATCAAATTCATATTGTGCAAGTATAAGTGTGAGGTCTGTACAATTAATTTTCTTGGTATATATGAAGCTGCATTAAAAACCCAAATTCATCAAGGATTGAATTTCAGTAAACATGGAGAATATCATTACAGGTTCTCAGTTTGGAGGATCCTTGAGACTCAAATCCTCACAATTTGATTAGGAATTTTAGTGATTTCAGGTGGATTAACAAGAACTTGGGTTGGTTCCATATTTCGGTATTTAGGAAAAAGTATTGAATTTTTTATTATATTAGTTTTATGAATCGTGTTTGGGAAATTTAATTCATTTTCATCTAAATGATCAAGAGTGGGTTGTATGAATTTTTTCTAAGCTAATGAAAACGTTGTATGATATGTAATGCATGCAGGAGGATGAGGTTGTGAACGAGAGTAGTTATGAGAATAAGATGTTGGTAGAATGGGATTGGTGGTGGGAACGTGGTATTGGTGCCTAAGATTTGACATTGTAGTGCTTGGTGAACAAGGTGTTGTACGGATGGGTATGCCAAAGTTAAATTTTTGATAAGGAAGTTATTGGAGAGTAATGGAATTCATTGTAGAGTGGACGTAATCTGTTTCATTGGAAAATTATGGTCATTTTCGTTCAAATTATTTGTATTGTCTTACAATAACATCGCTTACACCGAGTATCAATATTTGTGGTAGGATAATAATCCAGGCAACTACAACCCCTAATAAAAATCTCTCATAACGTTATGCAAATTAAGGGGAGTTCTTTTCTATTAGTATTCATGATTTTCATATGTAAATAAAGAAAGTAAAAAGATTTGTTGAAACAAGAAGATGATAAAATCAAAGTTTTATTTGATTCAATGACCACGAGGATATATAACCTAGATACATAGAAGAAAAATTTGTTCAATTACATCGACCTGAGGGGCGGGTAAAAGATCAATTTTAGTTGGTCTTATATATATTTTCTTCTAATTCTTAGTAAATCAGGGTTTGTTGGATTTAAATTATTAAGGATTTTTGTCTAGCCCCATAAATAAATTGGCGTTGGTTTATATAGGAGGGAATTATATAGGGGTTTCTTGCAGCGATAAACTCAAGAAAGGCTTCACACAGACAGTTAGAAAACATGTTTGATTTCTAAAGAAAGATATATCAGTGCATTTCCTTGATAACATCTTCTTTGACGGCAAACACTTCATACGGTTTGCATTACTTAGAGTTGGCAATCTGTCTTATTTTAATATCATGTTTTTTTAATGTCTCCAATATTATATATTGATACAACTATATATAGTGGGCGTGATTTTTTATTTAACTATAGGGAGTAGGAGCCTGGAAGAGTAGTTGAGTTGGCCTCTTGATTCTTAACGTGATTATATGATTTCTGAAGAGAAATATATATATATATATATATCATTGCATTTCTTTGATTATATTATCTTCAGCGGGAAGCACTTCATATACTTTGTATTATTTAGAGTTCGCAATCTATTTTATACTAATATCATTTTATTTAGTGTCTCTAATGTCAAATATTGATACAACTATATAATGAGTGTGATTTTTCATTAACTATAATGGAGCCTGAAGGAGCAGTTGAGTTGGCCACTAGATTCTTAACCTAAGTATAAGATGTGGTACGTAAGGCATGTGAGGAGTGCATAGCGGGTGAAGTACAAACAAGATTTGGCCGAACCGGAAGTCATTACGTTTTGAGGTAGAATATTATTATGATTTTGTTTCTTTAATTTTAAGTTGAAAAAATTGATTAACCAAGAGCTGTTGCATATGTATTCTAAAATCTATCAAGGATGACGGTAGTTATAGTGCTACTTTGAGCAGTAGACTTTAAAAAGTTGGCAATCTCATGAACTACTTACTGATATCAAAAGTTTGTATAATTTTTTAAAAGTATTTTCTTTAAGGGGATTTCTTAATCTCAACACTTTAAACATACATAATTGATGAATCTGGTTCAAATTGTTAATCTACTAAGTGATAATTGGTGTTTTTATTATAAACTATAATTGTTAATTGGAACCCCTTATGGGGAGGGTGCGGGCGCCTCACCAAATGGGGCCAATTCCCGTTGTTCCCGGTGCATGCTTATCAGTGGTTAAATACTAGTGTTTCTAAAGATGGTACTGTGTCCAATGGTCAAATATCCATTACAAATAAGTAAGGCTGAGAATGTGTGTTCCATTGAAAATGGAGGGAATAAAACATATCCACCACCATCATGCACTACAAAAAAAATGGTTTTAAGCGATTACTCGTTTTAAGTCGCTTAAAGCCCCTTTTAAATCGCTATAACTGTTATAGCGACTAAAAGTGGCACTCGCTCCGTTGGTGCCCAAAGCCATGTATGTCAAAGCTTTGAGCGACCATGCAATCGCTCTAGTAATAAACCAACTAACCTAAAGCGAGTACTTTACTGATTGCTTAACATTTAGACCAACTAACATGGAGAAAGTAAAATTGTGATCGCTTAACATCTAGACCAACCAATATAGCAAGTAAAATATCAATCGCTTCAGATATACCAATCATTATAAAGCAAGTAAACTACTTAGTTGAGATACATGGAGCAACTCTTCCTGAAATTACTTGGTTAAGGTTTTAAGCGACCAAATAATTTTGCTCGCTAAAAGTGATTTCTGATTTTCATTGCCTAAAGTTGGTTGCTCAAGCTTTTGAGGTACAAAATTTTTTACTCTCTAGAAGCAACTTGTGACTTAGGAGCTATTAAACTACCTAGTTGGAAGATACATGGAACAACTTAACCTGATGTTACTTGGTTAAAATTGTAAGCGATCAAATGATTTTGGTTGCTACAAGCAATTTTTGGTTTTGATTGTCCTGAAGTTGGTTGCTTAAACTTTTAAGGTATCGAAGTTTTTACTCAAGTTAGATCGTTTAAATTTTTAAGATTCCAAATTATTTTAGAATTCATATTTTAATTGGCTTAAAGTTGGTTGCTTGAGTATTTAAGCTACTCAATTTTTTTGCTCATTTGATATAAATAATCCGAAGCGACTTAAAAAGGGCTTTAATCCAAATTTTTATGCTCTCTATACAAATTACTCCAAATATTCTGATTTGGATAATCCTAAATTAAAATTAAAATTAAAATTAAAATTAATACCAAACAAATTATGAACCAAATTAAAAACAACAAATTTTATTATATGAATTATGTCATTTCTGAAAAACTTACACTCTTTATACAAAAGGAAAAAAAATACAATCTAATCAAAAATTCACACCCTGTAGAACAGTTTAAGACCTTATGAGCAAGAAGGTCAAGGTCCTTATTGTCTTAGATAAGCTTCCATATCTGTTGTGCACTGAAAGTAAATCCTGAAGCAGGGATAACACCCGTCTAATTCATATGCCAACCTCTGTAACAACAAACAAAGTAGAGTAAGAAAATGTTAATATTCTCATACTTAGTGGAAGTAGAATCATTTTACTTCAAACAATTTTCGTGGAAGTGGAAGTAAATAAATAGCAAGCATTCATTACATAGTACGTATCATTGTAACTCCTGCTTACATGATCAGCAGGAACCAACACGTCATCAAAGTTCTGCAAGAAAGGAAGCTTAAGTAAAAAAAAAATGAACATAACATTTAACATTGACAAGAGGATGCTACTAAATCAAACTTCCGTTTATAGTCCTACGTATGTAGCTATGCCTAAATTTTAGTAGTACAGCTACGAGCTAATCATTTTTCATCCAAAACAAGTCTCACTCATGCCATATATGATATATCACAGATTTACTGCATTAGAGAACAAAACCATCTTATTACATACCAAATTGGAAGCTAAATCATAGTTAAAGTACATCATCGATAGAAGATTTTGAACAACAATTTAGTGCCATACCTCTTTGGCAGAAACTATTGGGTATAGATCGTCGAATTTAACAAACTTCCCAGAGTAATTCAAGTCAAAATAACTGTGAATTGCATTCTTCAAGATCCCAAGTGGGTGTTTACCCCTCTTATGAAGTTGCAAACCAAGTTTTGTATATATCGAATCCGAAACATTGATTGTCGGATCATCCTTTACCACATCTACTATACAAAAAACACAAACCTCATTATCATCAAACACACTATAAATTTGCAATACTACCCACCACTACAAATAGTCATTACCATCAAAACCCACTAACATTCATTCAAGAAAACACTGGTGGGTGACACTTCCCACAACCACATTACAAAATCGTACACCACCACAGGCCACCCATAACCTGGGTGTTAGTAATGGTGGTGGTGGTTTATAGTAGCTCAACTATCATACAAAATATAATAAGATTCAATTCAGGCATTTCAATAAAAATCTAAACTGCATTTTCTAAACTAATGATTTCAATATTCAAATCCCCATAAATTTGAAATTTTGAGATACGGGTTTTACTTACCATCCTTATCAATCGTCACTCCACCAATCTCTAATGCAGAAACAACTGGTTTTGATCTCGCATAAGATGAAGATAAAGAATAAAATGACGAAGAAATGTTGAAGCCTCCTAAGAATTGACTCTGTTTTAATAGTGATGGTATACAGAGAGTTGAATGATGAGTACTAGTTAATGTTACTGCCATGTTCATTTTGTAGTGGTAAGTGGAAATTTCTCTAGTGCCTGTTTGTATAAACATCTTCATCTGCAAAAAAATGAGTTGAAACAGAGAAGAAGAAGAAGAAAGCATCTTACAACAAGACAGTAGAGAGTCAGAGAATAATCACCTAGAATAACTCTTGCAATCTCAATCTCTTCACTTCGTCCATAATCCCCAACAACATCACCACCAAATACTTCAAATGGAAAAAAAGAAAGAGGAAAAGAAGATTAAGATTCAGACAAAAAAAAAGAAGAATTATAGATCGAATTTCTAGGGATGCAAAAAGAATAAAAGCAAATCAGATCTATATGAACCTTAGATGTTTTTTCCTTCGTATGAACTCATGTCAACCTCAAACCTAACCAAGTTCCCGAAACAAGTTACTGCGCACCAACAAGATCCGTTTTATCTTCAGCACCAACAAGAGTAGGCTAAGCCAGAGAGAAAGGAAAAACAAGAGAGATAGAGGAAGAAAAAGAGATGGAGGCGGAAACGGAAAAATGAAACTGCCAGACGACAGGGGTTAAACAAAGACGGAAGAAGTTGATTGCTCTCCATCTTCTTCGCAGACGGCGGCCGCTCTAGAAGTTTTGAGGAACAAAAAGCGAGAGAAAGAAAAAGAATGAAAATGATAGAATTTTTCTTTTTAGGGGTTTGAAAAGAACATTTGACCAGTGGATAAACCACCTCATACGGATCTTAAAAGGTTTTGGATGGGCCAGATTTGGTGTCACAGGATTGAGATAAAGGAGTTAAATATGTGCTTCTCTTTGAGTTAAAACAAAAATTTGAACGGTGGATAAGCCACCTCATACGGATCACGGAAGGTTTTGGATGGTTCATATTTGGTGTTGGATTATCATACGGATTAAGACAAGTGTGTGAGTTAAATGTGTGTTTCTCTTTGTGGTAAAATATCGATAGGTTTACGATACCGATGAAGATTCCGACTTAGGGAAAGAGGTTATTAAGGATAGTATGACAAACATCGATTGTTTTAGGGTATCAGTGACGATTTCGACTTAGGGGAAGAGGTTATTAGGGATAATATGACGAACATCGATAAAATGACCATTTTCAATTTTGATCGATCTTACTCAAACTATATCAATTTTCATCAATTTCACTCGATTTCACTTAGATTTATTGAATTTTATTCAATCTCAATCAAACTTATTCATTTTTTTATCGATCTAACAAATCTAACGATATCAAACTATGATTTGTATGCACTCGTCTAGATGTTTCAAAGTTCAACTACAATGTGGTACTTGACCAAGCATAATATAACATGTTGTGATCTTCCCTAATGTAAATGACGTTATTGATGGCTCGATTTGGATATGTAACAGTGTTCGAAAACTAAAATCTCAATTAAAATCAGTCATTTTTTCATCGATCTTACTCGAATTCACTAAATTTTCATTGATATCTCTTCAATTCGCTCGAATTCACACAATCATCAGTTACTTGATTTCACCTATTTTCACTTGACCTTACTCGCCCCACTCATTTTCACTTGTTATCCATCAAATTTATTGAATATTCCTCAATCTCACCAAATTTTATTCATTATCCATCATTTTGACAAAAAATGGAGTAATTTAAACACAAACATTATTTTCGTTTTTTAAGTCTAACACACACAATGATTCTTAAATTCCTTTCCCTCTTTCTCTCTCTCTATGCGCCGCTACCAATTCCTAAAGAACAGCTTAAGTTTTTCCGAAGAAGAAAACTAACCAAAGGAACAACTGAAGTTTTTCCGAACAGCTTAAGTTCTACCCATCGTCTGTATCTAGGATTCCGGCGATGTTCTCTTCCCAATTGTTTTCAACTGTATCACCTTCAAACCGTTTGAGGGAGAGATCCTGTGTGGTGTAGAAAAAGAAACAGGGGGTTTTACTAAGCTGCGATCCCATTGAAAGGGTTTTTCTTGCAGCTACAAAGATGGGAGATTATTACTTCCCAGAAATATTGAAGGTAAGCAAAATAAAAACCCTAGAAATTAATTCGTTTCTATTTTGGTTATAATTAAATTTTTCAGGGTTTTCTTAATTTTAATACATGTTAGGGTTTAGAATTTTTTTAATTTGTTGTTCTATTTTTTGATTTGTACAGAAGTGGAGCAAAGGTTAATAGCATGCTCTTATTTGATAAAGCTAGGGTTTAATCGGTGATTTTGCTAAGATTTTTTGTAAGTTCATTACTTCAGATGGTTAAGTAAATAACAATAAGATTATTATTGTTTGATAAATATGGATTTTATTATGTTATTAGATTAGGTTCTTATGCTAGAATTATCTGATGTGAATTTGAGCTTCTGATGGGCTTGTCTTTTGATTTTAATTTCCTTTTTTGTCGTTTTAAAACAATCTCAGTGCTTTAGTTCTTTCAAATTTACAACCCGAAATTTTACTCATGCTTAGGAAACACCCAAAGGTAGTTAGTTTCATTTGGCTATTGTGTGAAATCTCAATGAGAGACATAACTTGGGACAAAGGATTTCTCCATGAAATTAGAAAGTTTGCGTTCAAGATATTAGTGCATTCGAGTATTGAGCATAGTGTTCTGTGACTAAATGGGTCAGTACTGAAATCATAAAAGATTTTAGGATGGAATAAGAGCATACAGTACTCGACTCTAAAGTTAGTGTTTTTCAAAATTCTGGCGTAAGGCATAAGCCAGTAAAGGAGTATTTTTCAAAATCCTGGCATAAGCCAATAAGGTGTTACTTGAGGATACTTAACCAAGTGGAGATAATATTAGCATTTAAAAGGTTTAGCAACAAACCAGGATTTGTTTAAGTTGAGTAAGGTCTGGTTTCAGGTCTAGTTTCAGGTCTAATTGTGTACTTCAGCTTTTCTTAAGGTTGATATACTACACTAGGTTTAAGTACTAATGAGATGTCCTACGTAAGCTACTGAGGTGTCCCTTTGTCTCACGATGGAAATGCTAAAGAGAGACACAACAAGCATGAGGAAATAGATGTAGAAGTATGAGTCAATAACCTAGTTCGTCATGCTTTATAACCCTGTTTGGTGCACATCCTTATCCATTATTATGTTATCGCCCTTTTTTCATGCTTAATTATCTCAGTTGCTGCCATTGATTTCATTTTTCTTGAAATTCTGAGCTAAAAATTCATTTGACATCATCCTGAAAAGATAAATGGTCATGTGACTTGCATTATGTGTGTACGCTGGATAGATGACCTTAAGGGTAGATTGGAAGTTAGTGTTTACCATTGGTCAGTATGAAGGGTATTTTTAGTTGATGGGTTGTTTTGGTAGTTAGAAATGGTGGTGTCATCTGTGATGCTATTAAGTTTGAAATATTTCTTCTTCTCAATGCATAAAGAGTTGATCAAGTTTTATGACTCGTTTTTTCTTTTTATTATTCAAGTCAGTTTCTTGTGTGTACTTGGGATAATCTATTGTTAAAAGTTCCTTTCAGATGCGGCACAAAGATTACATATTGTCAAACTCTTTGTCCAAACACAACTTTGCTGCAGTTTTACCAGGAGATTCAGTTGCGGGTCTTGTTGCAGCTAATGGTGTCTTGAACTTCTTGAACATTTATAACACAATCTTGGTTGTCAGACTCGTTTTGACATGGTTCCCTAACTCTCCTCCTGCCATCACTAACCCACTCAGGTATATTACTTTGAAAACAGTATCACAAAATCTACAACTTAGGACCTTTTAGGTCTTAGTGCCATCTTAGTTGATCGACTTCTGAACTTGCTTAAGATTTAGTAGAGGACATATTAAGATTCTCAGAAACATTTACATTATTATTGTGTTTCCATCTAGTTTATATTGATCAGTGTCGTGTTGATATTATCACTGCACAACATAAGCGTGAAATGCAGATGGACACTTCTGAAAGGTTGTACTTCAACATAGAAAAACGCTGCATTTAGCATATACTGCCTTAGTAGAATTCACTTTCAATGCAGGTTCGACATAATGAATGGGGTTGTGTTTCTGAAATTTTAAGCTGTGTTATTGTTTCAGCACCATATGTGATCCTTACTTGAACATATTCCGCGGGGTAATTCCACCACTTGGGGGATTAGATCTTTCTCCAATATTAGCATTCCTCGTTTTAAATGCAGCAACCAGCGCTGCAACTGCACTTCCTGCTGAACTTCCAACCACAAACGAAACAACAACAACATCAAGGCATGACCTTTCTTCATCATCTCATTCGCAGTTTTTAAATCTCACTACAACACATAAGAAATGGATAAAGAGGGTTTGTGGAAACAAATCAAAAACAAGTCCTAACACGAAAGTTTTTTACGGTATGAGTTTCTAACTCCGAAAAATGTAACTGTTTTTGGCTGTAAATTGAAACAAATCAAATGCAGCTTCAAATTTTTCTATCTTTTTCATTGTACTAAGAATTTTCCATATTTCTATTATGTAATATGTGCTATTGTCTTTCTGAATCAAATTGTTACATGAATCAGATCATTCAGATAATCTGAGAAAATTCAAGTCCAACAGGTACCATTTTTAAAATTTTCAGGTAGGTCCCACAATTATATATCTGACCCCACATGTAATTTGATCACCAAAATCTCTGTCGTTCATCCAGTCCCTGCTCCATCAAAATCACAATATCAAAAACCGATTGGAGTTATCAACTTGACCTTAAAAATACACAAAAGCCGACTTAGCTCAGTGGTAGAGCGCGTGACTTTTAATCCCGTGGTCAAGGGTTTCGATACCCTTAGTCGGCGCCTGTTTTTTATTTTTATTGAGATTTCAGGAGTATTTTTTTGTTTATACAAGTCATTTTAGAATGTATGCAAAATTTATTTTGTTGATTTTTAAATTTTAATAATCAAAATAATTTCTCAAAATTAAAAAATAACTTAAACATAAATCAATCTTAGAAGTCAGAAGCAAAAAATAATTTCTCAGGTTATTATTTTTTTTTCTTCCATAAATACATATTTCTAGATATTAAAATATAAAAATATTTTACTAATTAAAATATATATAATATTTAGACAAAAATAATTAAAAAATAATTAAAAAAGGTGTTATAACCAAGTATAATCGTACTAAAATGGACATATACTATACGATTTTTTTCCAATGAGTCACACGGATCACAATCTGTATGACTAGATAAAACTAGGTATAAAGCGTTGATGGGTTTTGATCACACGGTTTATCTTTCTCCCTCAAGTAATTCATTTTTTAACATGTGGTGGTTGCTTAAACTTAGTTGTTGTGAGTCGAATTTGAAGCGCCAGTATTTGGAATTTGAAGCGCCAGTCTCTGCACAAGATTTTTATATTCTATCAAGTCTTCATCAAGCGCTTGATATTTTAATTCAACCTGTCGAATTATTAATTGTGAATCACTTGTGAGTCGGACAACGCTTATCCCCAATTCAATGATGGTCTTAGGGCGTGAACCAAACCTCATACTCTACTATATTATTTGTATGTTCATCTAACTATAGTCGGAATGAATGTACCATTCTATCTCATGTAGGTGTTGTAACTACGATTCTAATTCCCGCACCTTCTTTATTTCTGGATCTATCAGCAAATACTTCCCATCTTTGGGGATTTACAGAGTTTAGGATGTCCTGAGGGTCATCATCTTCAAATCCAGGCAAACCTTTAATTTTGATATCATAAAATAATAAGTAACTACATTGATAAAAATTAGGAAACGGAAAATGAAACATGGTTGGTTATTATTTTCAAATCCGGGCGAACCTTTAATTTTGAAATCATCGTCCAACAGAAAATCTGCAAGGAAATCATCCAAAATTTACGACTTTTATGCAGTCTTTAATTCGAATAATATGTTGACTTGTTCGATCTGTGCGTTCCATTTTGCTCTCCTTCCGACTTTTCCTGCATTTTTCAGTATTGATTCCAATGGTGCTTTGCTTGGTACCCGCACATAATGTGTCAGAAAATACGTACGTAATTTTTGGGTAGCAAACACCAGTGCTAAGATTAATTGTTCAATTTTTATATAATTTCTTTCTACGGGGTTCAAAGTCTTACTGATATAATACACGGTTTTTTCAATCTTCTCATTAGTCCGGACAAACACCGCACTTACTGCGTCTTCGGTTGCTGCAATATATAAGGCCAGAACTTCTTCAGGCTTTGGTTTTTGCAGTGCAGGTAATGCTTCGAGATAGACCTTGATATTTTGGAAAGCTTGCTCACATTTCACATTCCATTCAAATTTATTTTCTTTTTCAAAATATCAAAAAAGGGTTTGCATCTCTCCGAGGATCTTGCGATAAACCTGCTGAGTGCGGCCAAGCAACCATTTAGCTTCTGCACTTCTTTAACATTCTTTGGAGATGGCATATCTATTATTGCTTGAACTTTTGCAGGATCAACTTCAATTCCTTTTTTGGTAACAAAATACCCCAGAAACTTTCCTGAAGTGACCCCAAAAATGCACTTGTCAGGATTGACCTTCATCTTGTATTTCCGCAAGGCTTCAAATATCTCTTTCAAATCTTGTAAATGATCCTTTGAAAATTTACTTTTTATCAGCATGTCATCTACATAAACTTCGAGTGTGCGGCCTATCCATGGTCTAAAAATTGCATCAACGAGCCGTTGATATGCTCCTGCATTTCTCAGCCCAAATGGCATTCTGGTATAACAGTACAGACCGCGAGGAGTAAAGAATGCAGTGTGCTCTTGATCTTCTTCAGCTAGTGCGATCTTGTTATATCCTGATTGTCCGTCCATAAAAGATAAGGCTTCATGACCTTCAACTGCGTCCACCAACTGATCTATGCTGGGGAGTGGATAATTGTATTTCGGACATGCTTTGTTCAAATTGGTGAAGTTTATGCAAATTCTAACTCCGCCATTCTTTTTTGGTACAATCACCATGTTGGAAATCCAAGTTGGATATCGCACTTCTCGGATGAATCCCGCATCCATGAGCTTTTTTAATTCCTTTTCAACTAAGACATGATATTCGGGCGTAACTTTTCGTATGCGTTGACGAAAAGGTGTAGCTTCGGTGTGTATATCTAACTCATGATGTACAATGTTTGGGTCAATGCCTGACATGTCCTCCATCTTCCATGCAAATATATCTATAAATTCTCGAAGTAATATGATCAAATTTTGCTCCTTTTCCGCCTCCATCAACGTTCCAATCTTTATCAATTTTGGAAACTCTTCTGTTCCAATGTTAACAATTTTGGTCTCCTCTATTGGGGTAAAGGTGGGTTTGGGAGCTCCTAAGAGTGTGGGAGCCCCCTTTGATTGCTATGCTGGAAGACTAACTTCATCAATCTTTGGCATCGTTTCCATTATGGTACTCCCTTCAATGACTTTATCTATTGCTTTACTTCCCACAGTCTTAATCATATACTGGTTGAAGGCTTCTTCTTTAGCCTTCATCTTGCGCTCTTTTTTCTTATTTTGTTGTTGTTGTAGCCGTTCTTTATTCATGCGGACTTCTTCCATGATGCAAGATTTTTCCTCATTTTGATATCCTTTTATCTCCATTTCTCCTTGCGGTGTTGGGAACCGCAAGTACTGATGATACGTTAAAGTTACTCCTTTCAAATGGTGAACCCAGTGCCTTCCGATGATAGCATTGTACGGAGATGGAGCCTCCACTACACTGAATTTTGTCATAATACTTATCGGACCCGCCGCAACATCAAGCAGAACTTCCCCTTTCGGTTTTGAAGCTAATCCGTTAAACCCATAAATTGTATATCATGAAGGAGTTAACCGATCATCTTTTAACCCCATCTTCCGAAAGGTATCATAAAACAATACATTAAGTGAACTGCCCCCATCCATAAGAATTTTCCTTACATTCCATCCAGACACAGGAAATGTTAGTACCAACGGGTCGTTGTGCATTTCAACCTCTTGATCAACCTCATTTGCAGAAAAAGTTAATGGGGACGCCATCCATCCTTCCCATGACTCAGTAACACTTCCGGAAACCTTGAAGACTTCATGATTTCAGACTCTTTTATGCAATTTCTCATTGATAGCTGCACTCAAGGATGATTGAATTGACTCAGAATATGTGATCATGTTTATAGTTCGATTATTTTGGGGAATATTTACAGCTTTTCCCTTATCAGATCTTGGTAGTGGATCATTCGATTGAATGAATTCTTTTAACTCCCCCGCATCGATCAACCTTTGCACTTGCATTATTAAATTTCTGCATCGGTTTGTGGAATGACCCCGATAACAATGGTATTCACAATACTCCTTAGAATTCTGTGTATGTTCCGGTTGTTGTTCTTTTGTCCGTGGCCACTGGAAATTTGGTCTATTTTTTATTGCATTTAATATTTCAGAATAAGGAATATTGAGTTAGTAAAAATTCGCTCCTCGAATTGCTGAATAAATTTTCTTCTTTCATCCATCTTAGTTCGCTTTGATTCATTATTTGGAATTTTTCCCGCAAACCTCTTCCCAGATCCGGATGATGGCTCTATAGAATTGGCTCTTTTTGCATTCCCATGTTGTTGTGATATTATTCCTGGATGTTTCCTCTGAATGTCTTGCAATGTCGCATATTTTTCAATAATATCTCTGAAATCTCCTTTGCTTTTTGGATTTGTATTATGGATATCAACAAAGAGTTGGATTTCCCGGTTGGCTATTCCCCATTTCTAACTATTGATTGCGACTTCCGGGGTTGCATCCCCAATTGCTTGGAAGATTGTTTGCCAACGATCTGTATAATCTCTTATGGTTTATTCTGTTGATGAGGTAAGTGAGTATAATTTGTCCATTCCTGCATCTGCGGGCCGATTGTACATATATGCTTCTAAGAACTTGCAGGTCAACTGTGTATAAGAATTTATTGACCCTTCTGGTAAATTGTCATACCACGCCAAAGCTATTCCTTTTAAACTTGAAGGAAAAAACCGGCACATAACAATGTCATCTTGTTCCCAACGTGTCATGGTGCGATCATAATATTTCAAATGAGTCGTTGGGTCTTTTTTCCCGTCATAGCATTCGAAAAGGGGAATACTACATTCATGTGGTATCGATGTATATGCCAGGTGTGGTGCCAATGGTGTCCGTCTTGCTTCTTTTAACACTTCTTCTAATCTTCCACTCTCTTTATTATTCAAATTCTTTATTTCTTCTCGCATTAATTCCATGTCCTCATAGCATTTTTGCCATTTGTCATTCTGCAACCTTGATCCATCAAGATTGTACCTGTCTGACTCATTCTGTTGGCGCAGGGGTTGCACCACCATCACTCTCTGATCTCTATTAATTTTCATCTTTCTTCCTGCGGGTCTGCTGGAGCTTGCTTCTTGCCCCTGTGTTCTATTTGTAGATGGTTCTGCACCATGTTGGGCTCTTTCTTTGAGTGCTTGATTTTCTTTGGTCAAAAGTGCAATTTTTTTCCGCACAAATTCGTTGTTCCTTTCGCATCGCATCCTTTTCTTCCATTAATTGTTGAGTGTGATCCATACTGTTTTGAGAATTTTCTTGGGATGAACAACTACTTGAGTGGCCTTTAGAATTATTTATATGGTTATTACTTGGTTCTTGCTCTTGTGACCTTCTCGTCATTTCCCTCTGTTGAGGAACACCTATAGCATTACTATCCTGATTTCCGGAATTGGCATCTTGATCTTGCACGCTTCTATGTGATACTATCCTCATTTTTGTATTTACTTTTGTGGTGATGTAATTTCTTCTCAACTCAAACTTGTGTTGTTGTAGAGATTTCTTGTCCAGTATTCTAAAAGAGCTCAAATAATAAATTATGTGTTTCAAAAGGTTTTATCATTCTCAATAAACTTGCAACACAATTTGGTTGAAAACAAATGATACATATTACTACCAAGCTCAAACATTAAATTAAAAATTTATTTCACTGATCTTTGAAGGTATCAGAAATTTAGTTCAACATAAAAATCAATTACTTAATAAATACGCCATGTTGTTTGGTGAAAATTTCTTGAATTTGAGAAATAAGGCATAGATAAAAAATATGATCATAACGACCAAATTTATATATTCATCAATTGACCCGTTTCATATATACAACTTTTTTTTATGGACCTAAATTATTGCATTTTAAAGAGAAAAATTTTTAAATAGAAAATGACTCAAAATTTTTACAACAAAGTTTTGTCAGGTAGAATAAATTCTTTATTCATCCCTGTTTCTAGCGCCAAATTGTGATTACCAAATATCTAGCATCTTTGGGATCACAACCAAATGTATGTAAAATTTGATAAAGTACATTATCTTATCATAACGTTTCACCATAACATTTTGAAAGTGAAAAAACAATCAAAATGAAAAGTCACAAGAATCTATGTGATTCAATCAGTAAAACTATTTATATCCAAAAGTAAAATAATTGGATCAATTCATATGATTACTCTTATATTTATACAGAAGGAATTAGAAGAGAGATAATATATGTCAATAAGATGACTTCATATAAAACATAATCAAGTTCCTAATGAATCAAATGAACTAAAGAATTACATAAATTTCATACCTAAGCCCTTTGCTATTACTTTAATGTCTTCAGTCTAATTTCTCCTTCCATTTTCCAACCCCTTCTCATGCTAATGAGCCTGGTTATAGTTAAATTGATGGAGCCCACCAGTTTACGTTCCACCTATTTATTCTTATCCATTCTTGGTGCGATATGTAGTTCCGCAAGGCCTATTCGCAATTCTCGCAAGGCCTGATCGTTCCTTCCGCAAGTCTTAGCCTGCGTATTGCCTGTTTCCCATAGTTTCTTTACAAATTATCCCACACTTCTTCTGCGGTCTTGTAGTTTATTTTGGATTGGAATGACTTGTGATCTTATTTGAATCATGGCATGTTTGACACGTAGCTATTTAAAGTGATTCTTCATGCTTTAATTCTTTGGGTTCCAATGCTTGTAGAGTCGATACGTGTCAGTCATGCACCGATACTCATTATTACTCTTTATTGTGTCAGGCTTTCCCGCAACCTGTTGTCAGTCGAGCAATTAAATCTATCTGTCTTGCTTAGTACACTTTACTTTCCCGCTACTTACGTGTTGGTCAGGTAGCAAGACTATCTGTTTTGTGCAGTGTGCCGTACTTTTCCGTAACCCACGTGTTGGTCATGCACTAATGCTGTTAGGATCAATATTTAAAGATTTTGCAGCTGTCAGTTCGATGCTTTCAAAAGACTTTGTTTCAGTATTTCTCGTCTCATCATAGCTCGTTACTTCTCCAATAGTTTTTACCCACATGTACTTCAGATTTTATTCTGTCACAGGTTGTATCTGTATCAACTAATTAATCACAGTCTTTCTCGAATTACTCCAATTCCCTTTTTTTTAAGTATAATCCTATCAGTGAGAACTCCTTGGGTGTTACTAAGTCTCCTTGTGCGTGTCTTTGGTTTCACCCTGCTGCTAGTAATTTAGTTGGTCTTCCAGTCTTTGCTTAGGCGTACAATAAACTGAACTTCAGTAATTGCGTCTAGAGTTTTCTTATGCACCTAATTACGCTACAAATTAAGGATAAAAAGACAGATTAGCAGTCAGGATTCCTTAATATATATGAATGGCTTTTTCAAAAACTGGCAATCTTCTTAGGGTTTGGGCTGATTATTGCATCACTTTCGTCCTAAATTAGCAGTCGATTCATGGTTCCCATTTTTCTTTACCTCTAAGAAATTAGTCATGCTTTATGCACATCCAAATTTTTGTTGAGCAAGTCGTGCAGTGGTTTTCAGGTAACTCTATTTACTCATGCACCACGACTCCCTACTGACTAGACAACAACCACATACTATAGTTTATAGTATATCAAACTTAAAAAAGAAAGTAAATTAATTCAATGAGACCAAAAATAAATTAACCACCAAATTGAACACCACACGCAGGAACGTTGAATACTACCCAATAGTGACAAGTTAACTTCCACCAAGTATTTATCAGACCGCAAAAGCTATATATATATATATATAAAACTTTGGTAAAAAGTATAACATACTCGATTAACATATTATGTTATTAGAGAAATCTTATAGTGAAATTTAAACTACTCGGACCTTCAAAACTTTTTCCACGATATTTTTTAAGATTTTATGGAAGAACTCGGATCTTCAAAACTTTATTTTTTAAGATTTTATGGAAGAAAGTTTGGATTCCAAGCAATGGAGCCAATATATTTGGAGCTTAACACTTTAAAATTACACTCAATCCGTTGAAAAATAACAATTAAATAGGTGGATATGATTGAATATATAGAGTGGTTCCTGCTTTGATTGAGTGGATGACTAAGAATGAAATGTAATTTAAAATTACGTTTTTTGTCCAACTTGATTTGTTGACAAGTCAAATGCAAAACGGATTGCCAATTTGTTGGATTCTATCATTAGGTCTGAACTTTCATGATCTATTCAAAATGCTAAGGTGGCATGTAATTTGAAAAATAAAATTCTTAACCGTAAGACTTGCTCTTATGAGAGAATCAAACCCTCAAAAGGGATTAGACAAGAGAACCCTTTATCTCCATTCTTGTTTCTGCTCGTTGTTGAATTGTTTTCTATTTTGCTAAATGAGGTTGTTGTTCATGGGAAGATTAGTGGTTTTAAGTGTGTGAAGGAGGATTTATGGTGTCTCATCAACAATTGCAGATGACACAATTATACTGATTAATGCTTCTCAGGTAAAGGTGAGGAGGTTACACATTGGTGCGGATGATTTAATTACTGATCTGGATTTGGAATGAGGGTGCCAGATAGATGCTCTACCAATCACTTATCTAGGAAAGCCTATTGGGGCCAACAAAAGAAATTTTGCAGTGTGGGAAGTAGTGATTTAGAAGATGACGAAAAAACTTGTTCCATGGAATTATTTTTTTTTGAATAAGACCAGCAAGGTCTCTTTAATTAAAAGCTCTTCGGAGAGTTTGGCAGTTTATCTCTCAAGTACCTTCCCGTATCAATGGAGAAAAGATTAAACACTACAATGATGAAGTTTTTGTTGGGTGAAGATGATGTTAAGAAGACAATGAGCTGGGTGTCTTGGGTGAAAGTTTGTAGACCAAAGAGCAAGGAGGAACTAGGCATCAGAAACTTAAGATCAATGAATATGACTTTGCTGGACAAATGACATTGGAGATTCTCTAATGAAAAGAATACGCTCTGAAGATAAATTGTGTCTGAGAAAACTAAAATTACAACAATAGCCTTGTACCCTTACAATCTAAAGATCCTGTTGGTAGAAGCTTCTGGATTGGGATTTTAAAAGCGAAACAATATTTCCATGAACTTGTGAGTGTGCAAGTCAAAGATGGCAGTATGATTAGTTTTTGGAAGGATTGGCGGGTTGAAGGAAGGCAGGCTTTGAAGGATAAGTATCCTATATTAGGATTGATGATATAAGAAAATAACACGAAAACGAAAAACAAGAACACAAGATTTACTTAGTTCACCCAAATTGGGCTACGTCCAAGGAGCGGCTGCAATTTTTACTATGATCTAAAAAAAACGAGTTCCATAGGAGTACAACGATGAAAAAATAATCAGATACAAACCCTAGATAGGTAACTCTCTCTATATAAAGACTACTGAAAATTTGGATACTTATCTAATTTTCATCTAATTTCCCAACGGACCGCCAGTCGGATCGGGTCAAGTGCGAAACCGGGTCATGCACTACCAGGCTCCACACAAATATAACAATCTCCCACTTGGAGACTGGTCACATCACAACGCGCCCTAACTCCACTCTGAACAAACTTCAAAACACACCGATCACCGCAGCAACTCTCTTAACCAATCATCAAGCTCGAAGACCCACTAAAGCTGCACACAACTTCAGTTTCTCCAGGGTCACTGGTTTTGTCAACATGTCTGCTGGATTCTTTGCTCCGTCAATCTTCTCAAGTGTCAACTGACCATCTTCTATCAAAGATCGAATGAAATGATATTTAATATCTACGTGCTTGGTTCTGGAATGGTATGCTGGATTCTTCGCTAAGAAAACAGCACTCTGACTATCACTATGCAAAACTCCATTTCCTTTCTTCATACCCAATTCACCCAAGACTCGTTGTAAACATATCATCTCCTTGTTCTCCTCAGCAGCAGCAACGTATTCTTACTCTGTAGTAGACAAGGCTACTATCTTCTGCAAATTTGAACCCCAGCTCACAGCAGTACCACACAAAGTATACACATACCCAGTAGTACTCTTTCTACTATCAATATCTCCAGCCAAATCAACATCAACATAACCCTGCAACTTCATACTAAAACCTTTGAAGGAAAGTGATGTATCTACAGTACCCTTCAAATGCGGAAGTAGCCACTTGACTGCCTCCCAATGTTTTTTTCCTGGATTACTCATGTACCTGCTCACACCTTCCACTGCATGTGCAATATCTGGTCTGGTGCAAACCATGGCATACATAAGACTCTCAATCGCCGATGCATAAGGAATCTTCTTCATATAAATCTCATCTTCTTCTGTCTTAGGTAACTGATCTTTGGTTATCTTAACATGGCTACCCAAAGGCGTGCTCACTGGTTTGGCACTCTCCATGTTAAACCTCTTCAGAATCTTGTTCACATATTCTGATTGTGACAGCTTCAAGGTACCATGATTGCTATCTCTCGTGATCCTCATACTAAGAATTTCCTTTGCATCTCCCAAATCTTTCATTGCAAACTGCTTTGAAAGTTTCTTCTTTGTATCATTTATCTTCTCAGTGCTAGGCCCTTCAATAAGCATATCATCAACATATATCAACAAAATCATAAAACTGTTTTCAGACCTCTTTATGTAGCAACAATGGTCTGATTCACACTTAGTAAAGCCGGTGGTACCCATAAAACTGTCAAACTTCATATACCACTGCCTCGGAGCTTGTTTCAAACCATATAAGCTTTTATTCAATTTGCAAACCAGATTCTCCTTTCCCTGTGTTACGAAGCCCTGTGGTTGCAGCATATAGATTTCTTCCTTCAAATCACCGTGAAGGAATGCAGTCTTCACATCTAACTGCTCGAGATATAAGTTTTTTGCAGCGACAAATCCCAAAACCAATCTGATTGTATTTATCTTCACAACTGGAGAGAAAATATCAGTGTAATCTAACCTGGCCTTGTAACGTGTACTCTCATCATGCTCTTCTTTTAATTTGTACACCCATTTGTTATGCAAATCCTTCTTCCCTTCTGGTTGCTCGGTTAGATGCCAAGTCCCGTTTTCGATCAAAGAATCCATCTCATCTTCCATAGATAACTCCCACTTGCTCGAATTCTCAACTTACAAAGCTTCAACATAATTTTCAGGATCACCTCCATCTGACAACAAGATGTGCTGAAGAGAGGGTGAATAATGATCCACTTCCTTGGGTACCCTACTGCTTCTCCTAAGAGTGGGAACTGGAGTACTGAGGTTTGGAGAAGCTGGACTACCCTGCTCTATCTCAGGCACTTTGTTTTCTTGGTTCTGTACAACCTTCCCCTGTATACTGATTTTAGAAATCTCACCCAAATCAACATAAGTAGAATCTTTTACCTCTGGTGTCTCTGGTTCTTCAACTGCATTTGATTTGTCCATGTACATAACCTTCTCATTGAAGATGACATTCCTGCTTCTGATAATTTTCCGATTTTCTGCATCCCAAAATCTATAAACAAAAGCATCATCTCCATGGCCAATAAAGAAACATTTCTTGGACTTGGGATCAAGTTTGTTTCTAGCATTGGCATCAACATGTACATATGACATACATCCAAATACTTTCAAAAAAGAAGGATTTACCTCTTTCCCACTCCATACCTCCTTTGGCACTTTGAAATCCAACTGAATTGATGGTCTTCTATTGATCAGATAAGCTGCAGTGTTGGTTGCATCAGCCCAAAAAAAAAATTAGCAACCCAGCATGCAACCTCATGCTTCTAGCATGTTCATTTAGGGTCCGATTCATGCGCTCAGCTACGCCATTCTGTTGTGGTGTCTTCGGGATGGTTTTCTCCATTCTAATTCCATTTGTAGCACAATACTCTCTGAATCCACCATCAATATACTCACCTCCATTATCTGATCTTAGGCACTTCAGTTTCAAACCTGTCTCATTTTCTACCAAAGCCTTCCACTTTTTAAATATATCAAATACATCACTTTTATTTTTCAGAAAATAAATCCATAACTTTCTGTTCGAGTCATCAATAAATGTGATGTAGTATAATGAGCCACCAAATGATGGAACTGGAGATGGTCCCCATAAATCAGTATGCACCAACTCTAATTTTTCTGGTTTTGGAGCTCATTTGACGAAGCTGACTTTCCTCTGCTTCCCAAGAATGCAACTCTCACACATACCAATATCAATGGTCTTCAATTATGGTAGTTTCCCGTTTGACTGAAGTATCTTCATGCCCTTCTCACTCATATGCCCAAGCCTTTGGTGCTATAGAGTATCACTAGATTCAGCAACTGCAACTGTATCTACTGTTTCCATGCCAATAATAGACAAGTCTCTCGGACTTGAATACATGTAAAGAGTACCCATCTTGTGACCACGAGACACTACCATAGATCCCTTAGTCACCTTCCATCTACCACTACCAAAATAAACACCATTTCCTTCGTCATCAAGCTGCCCAATAGAAATCAGATTCCTCTTTAACTGTGGAACATGTCTAACCTTGTTGATTCTCCATACTGATCCATTTTCCTGCATAAGATTGATCTCTCCAATGCCTACTATCTGAAGTGGTCTATTATCAGCTAAATAGACAGTCCCGTAGTTACCTGCAGTATAGTTAACAAAGAGTTCTCGACTTGAAGTGGTATGCCAAGAGGCTCTGAGTCGAGAACCCAAGAGTCCATGGGACTTTCAACAGAAAACAGTAAGGCATCTTCCACGATTTTTGTAACAATATTCGCACTTTCATTCACGTTCTTCTTAGGTTATTTGCACCACTTATGTATGTGGCCATCTGGCCACAGTTCCAGCATCCAGCCGAACCCCGCGGGCCTCTAGATTGGCCCCTGCTTCTCCCTCTTCTTGATTTAGATCTTCCCCTATACTGATATTTCTGAGATGGTCTACCTCTTGACTCGACGTTATAGGCAGCATCATTATTCGAATACTCACCAGAATCCTTCCTTCGAACTTCTTCACCCAGAATCAGATCGCGTATGTCATTATACTTTAGCTTCTCTTTGCCGGCGGAACTACTTACGACAGTTCTCACAACTTCCCAACTGCCGGGTAGAGAAGCCAAAAGGATTAGGGCACGAATTTCATCATCAAAATCTATCTCGACAGATGATAGAGCGTTCAGGATTTCACTGAACTCATTCAAGTGCTTTGTAACTGAAGCGCTCTCTGGCATGTGCAACAGGAACAACTTCTTCATCAGATGCACCTTGTTGTTCGCCGATGGTTTTTCATACATGCTCGTCAAGGCCGCCATCAGACCAGCAGTGGTCTTTTCTTTCACAACACTGTGTGCAACTGACTTTGCTAGGGTTAATCGAAAAACCCCTAAAACCTGTCGATCCAGGAGTTTCCAATCTGCCTCGGACATCCCATCTGGATTCTTTGAATCCAATAGAGGTTGCTGCAAATTTTTCCATAGAGATAATCTTCAATCTGCATTCTCCAGTACGCGAAATCTGACCCATCAAATTTTTCAATTGCGTTTGGAGATGCAAATCCTATCGCAGATGATGTCAACGCTCCTTTCTCTGTCGTTATATCGTCTTCTCCTCCTGCCATCAATTCTTCCGAGAATTCTTCACGAATCTAGCTCTGATACCAGTTGTTAGGATCGATGCTATAAGAAAACAACACGAAAACGAAAAACAAGAACACAAGATTTACTTGGTTCACCTAAATTGGGCTACGTCCAAGGAACGGCTGCGGTTTTCACTATGATCTCAAAAAAACGAGTTCCATAGGAATACAGTGATGATAAAATAATCAGATACAAACCTTAGATAGGGTAACTCTCTATATATAAAGACTACTGAAAATTTGGATACTTATCTAATTTTCATCTAATTTCCCAACGGGCCGCCAGTCGAATCGAGTCAAGTGCGAAACTGGGTCGTGCACTACCAGGATCCACACAAAGATAACATCCTAGGCTTTTTAGAGTGAGCAACAAAAATAATACTATGGTGGCTGAAATTTATAATGGATACTTGAATTTTATTTTCACCAGGGTTCTTAATCTAGTAGAAAATATTGGTTTATCGGAGTTAAAACATAATCTGAGGTTGGTTAATTTGGTTAAAGGAGAACCAGGCTATTTGATTGGACTTTTTCTGTGAAAAATTTGTGTAGTGAGATTATGGATGATATTGAGGATTGCGATTTTGTGTAGTGCGATTATAGAAGATAACTACAGTCCACCAAAGGTAAAGTTTATGATATGGGCATCTCTCCATTAATTAATTCCAACTAGGAGTATATTGGTGCACAGAGTGTTGAAAGTAATTCCTTATCAGAAGGAAATCTTGTATACAAGAATAAAGACAGGAATCAAGGAGAATAATATTCAGAATAATATAGATTCAATGTAATCTAGTTAGGTATAGTAATAATATATGTTGCCAACTATAAGAGTAGGTTACCAACCTAAGAGTTGGAATAAGAAAAGTCATGTAACCTCTGAGTTATCAATAATATACCAAGTTACAGTTTACAATCAAAATCAATAATTCTAACAGATTGGTATGAGAGCCTAGGGAAGAATGGGAAAAGACTACAAGCAAAGTTATTTACCAGAATTCGATGGAGAAAATTACGATTTCTGGTGTGTGAGAATGAGAACATTGTTCATCTCACAAGATCTCTTGGAGTATGTAGAGGACGGTTTTGAAGAACCGGAAGACAAGGGAACCCTATCAAACAGTGAAGCCAAGGAATTAAAGGCGAACAAGAAGAAAGATGATAAAGCTCTTCTCTTAATTCAAGGAGGAGTCACGAAAACTATTTTCCCAAGAATCGTCAACGCTACAAGATCAAAGGAGGCGTGGAATATTCTTGAAAAGGAATATAGAGGAAGTTCCCAAGTCAAAACCATAAAGCTTCAGTCTTTATGAAGGGAGATCGAGAACTTGAAGATAAAGGATTCCGATCTCTTAAAAGATTATTTCACCCGAGTCATGGACGTAATAAATCAGATGAAGACGTATGGAGAAACAATTACCAACCAAAGAATTGTTGAGAAAATTCTCATCAGCTTGCCAGAAAGATATGATTCAATTGTTGTCGTCATAGAACAGACCAAAGATCTTGAAACTTTGGTTGTCGAAGAACTGATGGGTTCTATTAAAGCATTTGAGCAGAGACAGAATTTGCGCACAGAAAAAACCAGTGAGAGTTCCTTTCAATCTAAGCTCAATGTTGTCTCAAGAAATAACGACAGGAACTCAACTCAAGAATCCTTTCGTGATAGATGAACCCCAAGAGGAAGAGGTCGCTATGCATGAGGTCGTAAAAGTGCTATAGGATATTGATGTGATTTTATATAGTGGTAAATAAGGTGATCGTTTCTCGAACTTGTGAAGGTAATAATTTTAGAAAATAATGGACTAAATCTAAACTAATAAAAATCAGGAAAATAAACTAGAGATGATTTTTATAAA
>JAJJMC010021346.1:1212958-1245898 GCA_023531435.1 Papaver californicum | reverse complement strand
ACAAACACGCCAACCCGTGGTCACTCGGGTTGGGATTAATTCATTATCCTCATTCCTGACTACAGTGATACCTGATTTCTTGGGTACAACCTGAACTGGGCTGAACCACTTACTGTCTGAAATTGGGTAAATAATACCCGCATCTAGCAATTTAAGCACTTCCGTTCGAACTACCTCCTTCATGTTTGGGTTGAGCCTACGCTGCATCTCCCTAGATGGTTTGGACTCCTCTTCTAAATGGATTTGGTGCATACAAACTGTTGGGCTAATTTCCCGAATATCTGCTATGGTCCATCCTAAGGCTTTCTTATTGTCTTGAAGCATGGTTACTAGCCTATTCTCCTGGTCCATATCCAAATCTGAAGCTACAATCACAGGCAAGGTTTCTGATGGGCCTAAGTACACATATTTCAGTGTATCTGGTAGCTGCTTAGGTCCAATTTTGGAGGTTCTTCTAGGGAAGGAACTAGATTTGATTTCGGGACTGGTAAGTGTTCAAACTTAGGTTTCCACCTATTGCTAGTGTCTAACAGTGGTAATGAGTCTAGCACGGCATTTACCTCATTAATTTCCCTATCATCAGAATCTAATCCAGAGTGGGCTAGACATTTCTCTAACGGGTCTTCTATCAAAGTGTTCGGTAATGACTCCTGAACTAGAGTTTCTATCATGTTGACGTTTTCTAAGCTGGGGTCATCTAACTCTAGTGGTTGATTACTAATGTTGAAGATATTCAGCTCAATAGTCATGTTACCAAAAGACAAATTCATGACACCGTTACGACAGTTAATGATCGCATTAGATGTTGCTAAGAACGGGCGACCTAGTATAACCGGTATCTGATTTTCTGGATCAGGCACGGGTTTGGTATCAAGCACAACAAAGTCCACCGGATAAATAAATTTATCCACCTCAATTAAAACATCCTCTATGACACCACGAGGAATTTTCACGGACCTATCAGCTAACTGTAAAGTCATCTGGGTAGGTTTAAAATCGCCTAGTCCTAGCTGGAGGTACACATGGTACGGCAGTAAGTTCACACTGGCTCCTAAATCGAGTAAAGCTCTTTCTACACGGTAGTTTCCTATCGTGCAAGCAATGGTTGGGGAACCTGGATCTTTGTACTTAAGTGTTGTACTATCCTGCAGAATAGAACTTACGTGGCTAGCTATGAAGGCCTTCTTTTGCACACTATGCTTTCGCTTTCGTGTGCACAAGTCCTTAAGGAACTTGGCATAGGGGGGAATCTGCCTAATTGCATCTAATAATGGAAGGTTGATAGTGACCTGCTTAAACACTTCCATTATTTCGTTAAAATTAGATTCCTTCCTAGTAGGTGCTAACAACCTTGGGTATGGGGCTCTAGGCATGAAATCGGTTCTCTGAGGGGTTACCTCAGGCTCGTCAGAGACTTTATCAGTCTCTTCAACTGCTGGGTCAGGGTGAACTACAGTTTGTTCACTGTCAGGCCTAGTTACCTTGTTATCCACTACCTTACCATTCCTGAGGGTACTAATAGCATTCACATGACTGGATGATTTCTCACCAGTCGCCATTTCATTAACTACTCTTGGATTTGGTTGAGGTTGACTAGGGAACCTACCAGGTTCTCTCTCTCTCAGAGCCGCAGCAATGTCACTAACTGAATTTTGTAAGCTAGAAATAGCTTTTTCTAAGGTATGGAATCTCTGCTCATTCTTTTCGTCATTGCTGGGCTGAGTTGGACCAGCCGAATTCTTATAACTGAAGCCTGGAGGACCTTTAGCATTACTAAACTGACGTTGAGCCTGGCCTTTCGACCAGGAAAGGTTCGGGTGGTTTCTCCAGCCAGGGTTATAAATTCCGAGTATGGGTCGAACTTTCTCTGGTTATCAAATCTAGTGTTATTATAAAGAGCAAAAGCCTGCTCTTCGAATTGGTTGGGCTCTGAACTACTAACTTGATTCATTTCGACCAGTTCTAGCCTTCTAGATAAGGCTTCTATTTGGGCCTTTGAATCGAAAGATCCTTCTACCCTATTAACATTTCCTCTTCCTAGAAGAATTGTTCTTTTTGGCACTCTACTGCTCTCCCACTGCTGGGTCTTCTCGGCGATATCCCTCAGAAGTTTCATCGCCTCAGCAGGAGTCTTACTGTCGAACCCTCCGGTTGACAAAGACTCGACCAAGGTTATAGATGCATAATCTAAAACATCATAGAGGATTTGAACTAGCCTTAATTCCTCTATTTCGTGGTCTGGGCATTGGGACAATAAGTCATTGAACCTTTCTACATACACATCCAGAGACTCTCCCTCTAGCTGGGAAAACGTGCATATTTTCTGCCTAACAGACGAAATTTTGTTCCTAGGAAAGAACTTCTGAATAAATGCTGAAGTAAGTTGGGCAAAGGTTTCAATTGACTGAGGAGCCAAGCTATACAGCCACGACTTGGCTTTATCTCTTAGTGAAAAGGGAAATAGTCTAAGTTTAATAGACTCGTCATTCAAGTCTCTAATTCTGATCGTGCTACATATTTCCTCGAATTCCCTAACATGAAAATAGGGATTTTCGTTTTCTTTTCCTAAGAATGATGGGAGCATCTGGATAATCCTTGGTTTCAGTTCGCAGCTCGCTTCAGTAGCGGCTAACTTGATGCAAGATGGACGTGAGGTCCGGGTTGGATTCAACAAATCCTTCAGAGACGTCATTGCTGACACAGTCTCAGGAGTGACTAGTTCACTCTCAGATGGATTCTCAAGGTCAAGGTGAACTACAAGTCTTCCACTGATTAACCTACCTTGAGGGTCTCTATTCCAAGTTCGCCTTAAGGGCGTTCTTGGCATGCAAAAATTAAATCCTAACAAGAAATTAATCAAACACAATCGTGCCCTGACTCAACCAAATCAAACCTAAATCTAGCAAACAACAAGCATGATGGTTCCACTTAGATTGTTTCTAGACCAGCTTCTATTCTTTCAGAAGGCAACTGGTTACAATTTTAGCGAATCTCTCCGAACAATCCGAGTTAAATCAAGTTGAAGAGAAACAAGAGAAGCTCAATGGAGCTTTGATACCCCTGTCTCTTTGGCAACGCTTCCCTGGGTTACAGGGCGGCTCTAATCAACTTTAATCTAATCTTCCTGCTTTTTGAGTTAGGCTAATAAGGTAACCAATACAGTCCTTCCAAACGATTTTTCTATAAGCTCATTACCTTATCGGTCTCTTTCTAGTCAAGATTTTAAGCTTAGGTTCGCGTAGGTTTCGTTTTCCTAAGGCGGGCAAGAAGGAGACGGTGATGAAATCCGAAACCTTATCTTGTATGGCCAGGCCTTGCCCTTTACTATGCAGAAATTAAGTTCCGTATTCAGTCCTCAACATATATGCATACAAAGGCGTCCAGAAAACCCACTAACAGGAGATTCGTGGGTTGGTCGAAATTTACCTCCCGTTCTAGACGGGCGACGAACCGTTGAAGTCGACTCGGGCCACTAATATCCTTTTTAATAGTGTGCGAACCCGAGGGGCCAAGACAATATCGTAATTTTCGTCCGTCCCTGCACACAGTTTGATATTTAAAATTACCCTTCCGTAGGGTTTAAAAATAATAAAAAGTTCAAAGTCCAAAAATAATGTCCAAAAGTGTCCGAAAATAAAAGAAAAATTACAAAAATAATTAAAACCCTAATACAATTTTCTAAATTAATTAAAACTAATTAAAATAACCTAAAAATCTAATTAAGAAAAATAAAATAAAATCTTCGATCTTCTTTTTCATTCTTTAAGCTTTTCCCTTTTTTAATTCCAAGTCTTTAGCTTTAATTCCCAAACTTGGGCGTAATCTCTTTTCGATCCAAAATCGAACCTGTAGTAAAAAGGAAAAATACCAAAAGAAACGTAAAATAGAACAAAGTAAAATAATAAAACTAAAAATAAAAACCTAAAAATAAATCTAAAACCCTAAACCTAAAAACAAGTCCGCGTCGGCGGCGCCAAAAATTGATGTGATTTTATATAGTGGTAAATAAGGTGATCGTTTCTCGAACTTGTGAAGGTAATAATTTTAGAAAATAATGGACTAAATATAAACTAATAAAAATCAGGAAAATAAACTAGAGATGATTTTTATAAAATATGGAGAAAACCAGGAATCAGGAATCAATTATTTCTAACAATTTATGTGATTAATCGGGTAATTCTTTTAATTAAACTAAGCTCAAATATTGCCAAAATAGGTTTTATGCAAACAAGTAGAGGTAAATCATAAGCATGGGACATCAGAGGTTGTCTACCCAGCATGACCCATCAAACAAAAACACCACTACTGAATGAAAACCGTTTTTTTTCTATTACGAAACTATGCAATTTTAACAAATAAAGAATTATAATTAATTAATTAAAAATAGACTTACCACATAAAATTGAAAGATAAACCTCCTCCATCATCCCAGTAAATAAACTTAGCTCATGGTGAAGAAAACTTGCTCAAAAGTTGATTTCATTGCTCAAAATATCAATTACAAAGGTGAATAACGCTGTAACAGCTGATGTGATACGCTCATATGCGTTACAGGAGATGGTTCAGCTGTTACAGGAGAGTTTTAAGCAACACAGCGTTTGAAGCAATAGACAACAGAAAATTTCAAATCAGCAACAGTTGTAAGTGTTGCTGAGTCTTCTTCTCCGGCAGTAATGGGTGAAGAACAGCCGGCCGGTGCAGCAGCAGCTAGTCGGCGGTGACGGAATACTTGCCGGAATTCTCTGTTTTCTTCTCTAGGCTTTTGTTGTCGATTCTCTTGGCTTCTCTTGGTATTTATAGACTTAACAAACCCTAGAGAGAGTTCTAAACCTAATAGAACTCTCTAGAATAGCCCACAAATCTCAATCCGAATCGAAACACAATTCCGGCCAAATACATGATTTCCGAGCTGATTTCACGGGATCTTTTGGTGTTTATGACTTGCGTGAGATAACTATTAGCATTTGGAACAATCTAGAAGCAAAAGAAACTTGTTTCTCACGTGAATTTGAAGTGCCCAGTTGATACAGTTGAATCCCGATGAGTCAACTCGGTGACTCGGCCCGATCCAGCTCGCAGGGTTGACTCGCCTGGTTGACCCGCTGGGTTGACCCGATCCAGCTCAGCCCGATCCAAGGGTGCCCCAATCCAAAGTGTGGGTGCCTTGATCCATTTTCCCGGGTGCCTTGAACACTTTTTGAGCCAATTTTTCCACAAATCTTTATTCTTCTAATGTACCTACAAAAGCATAAAAAACACGTAATAGACACAAAATCGAATACTAACTCACTATAAATTAAGGTGCAATTTAGACACTAAAATGTGTCTATCATTTTTCCAGAAGAAACACCAAAGTGTCCACAGTGTCAAGGTGTGGAATCTGTCAGAAAAATGGGCATGATGAAAGAAACTGTTGGTTTTAAGATAAACCACAATGTTACAAGTGCAAGAGGTTTGGTCATCTCCAAAAAGACTGTAACTTAGAAGAAAATCAGCAAGCAAATTTTGTAGAAGAGAAAGAAGGCAATGAGTACATCTTTTACGCCTGTCAAGTAGCCAAAGAACAGAAGAACGAAGTCTGGTTCATTGATAATGGATGTAGCAATCATATGACCAGCAACAAAATCATCTTCAAAGAGATTGATTCAGCCTGCAATTCCAAGGTGAAGATAGGAAATGGTGTCTCGTTTGTTTCAGAAGGAAAGGGAACAATTTCCGTAGAAAGAAGAAGGGAAGGAAAGATATTCAAGATGTGTTGTTTGTACCTGACTTAGCACAAAACTTGTTGAGTGTTGTACAATGGTTAGAACATGGATATGCTGTCCACTTTGAGGACCTCGCCTGTAAGATTCTTGATCAAAGAAAGCGTGAAGTAGTAAAGGTCAAGACGGAGGAAAACATGAGTTCCCCTCTTATTTTCTCTTACAACAATGTTGCTCTTAAAGACGAAGTGGTTGCTGACTCTTGGATATGGAATAGAAGGCTTGGACACTTGAATTTTCAAAGTCTAAAGAACCTTTAGCAAAAGAGCATGGTGTATGGACTTCCAAATATTCAAGAGTTGAAGGAAGTTTTTGAAGGACGGGCACTCAGAAAACATCATAGAGATGCACCGTTGGAGCTAGTTCACACCGATGTCTGTGGTCCAATGCCATCACCATCTCAGGGTGGCAACAGGTATTTTCTTACATTCATTGATGACTATTCAAGAATGACATGGGTGTATTTTATGAGACAGAAGTCGGATGTGTTCTCTATTTTTAAGAAATTTCAGCAATACGTTGAAAGACAAAGCGGGCACTTAATCAAGTGTTGCGAAGTGACCGAGGTGGCGAGTATAACTCCAACGATTTCAACAAGTTCTTTGAATATATTGGCTTGGACAGAAAGTTAACTGTAGGTTACACCCCACAACAGAATGGAGTAACAGAAAGAAAAAATAGAACTATGGAAGATATGTCAAATTCGATGCTTCATGAGAAAGGTTTGCCCATGATGTTCTGGACAGAATCTGTAGCCACAACAATCTATTTTCTGAACTGGTGTCCAACAAAAGCAGTCTAAGACAAGACTCCAGCTGAAGCATGGACTGGAATGAAGCCTTTTGTAAATCATCTAAGACTGTTCGGGTGCATCTGTTTTTCTCACGTTCCGAAGAAACTCAGAAGAAAACTCGACCAAACAAGTGAAAAGTGCATATTCATGGGCTACAGTTCGAAATCAAAAGGTTACAGACTCTACAACTTAAAGAAGAGGGAGCTAGTGATCAGTCGTGAAGCAATATTTGATGAAAAATCAAATTGGGATTGGCAGAAGCAAGCTCAAGTTCTGACCGAGGAGAGGCCAAGTATCCCTGTATCCTGTGATGAATCGTCGGACGAAGAAGAAGAAAAAGAAGACAATGCTCATGAAGAACCCAGGTCCCCGACAAACAGCTGCTAGTCCTCGAGCAAACTACAAATCTAAACTAACCTAAAATACAACTCCCTTTCTTTGAGGAAACGATTACACTTAGCATGTGTAGAAAGCCTTTAACCCCTAGGTGTCCCTAGTGGACGAGTTTTGTCTCTTGAGGGTTTACTAGAGATTTACCCACAAAACCTACTCAAACTTCTAATTATTCCAAGACACCTGCATCCAAAGAGCTATGAAGACATATGCAAACTAATAATAAGAATTCAGATGTATCAAACAACATTATTCTCTTGCTTAACTCTTGAGATTGGAGAAAACCACCATATAAAAGAATTCAGAATCGAGAGCAACCGAATGTTTCTGCCTCACCAATAGGGTTTTATGAATTTGACACTCAAAGGACGCACTTTATGGTTCTCATGTGTGCAGGAAGGAATGAAGATAGAAATTCTGCACACGTTGAAGGGTAGGAAGGAAAATCCTTCCGAATTATATCCGAGTATCCCATAGAAATGTGGGAAGAAAAATACATGTTTTCTTGATGATCTCTACGAAAGGAAATCAACCACTATGCGAGGATGGGAATGCTCACTCACCTTCTCACCCAATCTACAGTGAACACCACTCTCACAGCGTCCCATAGAAACGTCTTCGACTTCAACTGTAGATGATGAACTCTTAAACTTCGTAGAACTCTGACAATTTATAACTCTTTTGTACTCAAATTCTTGTTGCTTTTTAAAACTCTTTATAGATTTCTTCTTCCCCGCCGCCTTAGTGAATAAATATAAAAACAAATGTACTCCAAAGTAATAAAAACAAATATATTTTTTTTCATTTGATTTTTTTTTTTTTGACATAGATATATGAAGTACAAACTAACAATGAAATTAATATGACCGTGGAAAAAGGGATTTACCACTTGAATCTTCACAACTTATATTGTCTCGGTATCATAAACTTCATAAAAATCCACTTCTTTTAATTTTTCCGCTTTTGTACTTACTTTTCAACTAGGATATAGAATTTTGCTCCTTGTAGTGCTGCTTATAAACCTGAAACATCTTCAACTTTCTTAAAATTTGTAATCATACGATTGTTAATGATGATAAGTTTCTATGAACCTGTTGTTGTCGAGAAAAATAGAGTGGTGCCAACTGCAAATCAGACTACAAGGTAAGGTTTTTTCGCAATTCTGATGTCACCCTCGTGATTGATAGAATTAACACTCAAGAGATCAAAGTAGTGCTGAAATGGTGCGAGGTTGGGTAGCTCATCATTCTACCCGAAATTTGCACAGATGAAACACTCTAAACGGATAATTGAAGGTTTGGTGCCTCACTCAGGGTATTGAATGATTAACAACTCTAATAGTGAACTCGCCACCGACGGTTTAAGTCCCTTTTTGTCAGCTCTATCCTCTCAATAACTAAGCACACCGAATATAGTTCTCTAATACTTTTAAATTCAGTTATTTTGGTGAGAACTCCGTATGTGAACGTAGCTAGAAGTATACTAACTGACTCTAAAATATCTAAAAGTTGGAGGTTTTCATGCAAATAATTTGAAAATTTTCTTCCTAAAAAGTGAATACTTAAGAATCCTATATGCTT
This sequence comes from Papaver californicum, assembly GCA_023531435.1. NCBI lineage: Eukaryota > Viridiplantae > Streptophyta > Magnoliopsida > Ranunculales > Papaveraceae > Papaver > Papaver californicum. The sequence goes on along the minus strand of JAJJMC010021346.1, from coordinate 1,237,370 downwards.
AACTCCCACACACTTAAACTTTACATTGTCCTCAATGTAAACTAACTCATCCAATGTAAAATCAAGATGAGAAATCCTAAAATGACATAAAACAAGCAATCAAAAACTAAAAAGATAAGGGGAAGAAAACAAATCTGATGGCTTGACTCCCATGAAGCAAATGATACTTGTTTCCCTCATAGTATCATATATCAATATCTGGAACAACTGTGGGTTATCTAGATCTAATAGTGCTATCACTAGTAAAAGGAAACTGCAACATGCAAAAGAAAAGAACAAACCGAGCACACCCTTATCTAGTTTTCTGTTTAAGACAACTACTTCTAGCTATTGTTCAGGTTCAGGCTCTATAAAAGAGTCTACATAAAATATTTTAGTGTGATGGATTTCCTCATAGGTAAGATCAACAGAGTCAGGTTGTAGAATCTGGAGAAACTCAACTAAGACTTAGAAGCACATAATAATAACCTGAATAATTGTGGATCCTCAAAGTCAATATGATTTGACTCACACAGTTGATTACTATGAAAATGGTCATTCTTAAGCAAATGTGTCGATTCTAGTCTCCTAATGTAATCAGGCTTAGTCTCAAAACTTAATAACTGACACATTTGAAATTCATACTTCCCACATATGGAAGAAAATATTTTAGTAGGAAAACAAAGTCAATATTGGTATTATCGCCTAGGTAAACCACATCGACCAGAATATGGGTTTCTAACAACTGAACTTCTTTCTGTACATTAGGTTCAGGAAGTATAGTTTGAAATGATCTTGCAAAATAGTAAAGGTGCATATGTGAAGTCCCAAGTGAGGTACCTTTCTAAGAGTCAAAGGTAAGGCACAGGGAGAATGATAATCACCCCCAAACTTAGAATTTTGGGTTTCTCTATATAGACTAGTAATAATTTTCCTAATTTCTAGATCGTCATATTCTTGAAAATAATCAATTGCTTCTTCTAAATTATGATCAGGTGGTGCATAATGTAACAAATTTTTCACCTCATTAATAACACTATCCTTGTCCATATCAAATCTAAAATAGGCTAGGCATTTCTCTAATGGATCATCTATATGGTTCTGCAAAAAAGCATCATGGACTATTTCATCAATTATGCAAACAGTTTCATGGTTGTCAAGATCAGAAAGAAAACGTGCGACATGAAAAAATATTCACTTCCATTTTCCAACTACCAGAAGTAAGTTCCATAATACCATTCCTACAATTTATGATTGCGTTATAAGTTGCTAAGAACGGTCGTCCTAAAATGATAGGAATTTGACCACTACGGTCTGTCACAGGTTGGATATCAAGAATTACGAAATCCACAGGATAAACAAAACTATCAACCTGTACAAGAACATCTTCTACTACTCCTCTAGGAATTTTAATGGACCTATCAGCCAATTGGAGTGTAACACTAGTGGGTTTCAGGTCACCAAGTCCTAATTGCTCATACACAGAATATGGAAAAATATTTACACTAGCACCTAAATCTAACAAAGCATGTTCAATCTTGTGTTCTCCTATAGTACAAGCAATAGTAGGACAACCAGGGTATTTGTATTTGGTTGGTGTTTTCTGAGTAATGATAGAGCTCACTTTTTTAGCAAGAAAAGCTCTCTTATGAACATTTAATTTTCGTTTCACCGTGCACATATCTTTTAAGAACTAAGCATACATAGGAATCTGCTTAATGGCATCTAAGAGGGGAATATTGATTTTAACTTGTTTGAACACTTCTAAGATGTCATTAGGGATGGTTCCTTTCTTATGGGATACTAACCTTTGGGGGAATGGAGCGCGAGGAACATAAGTGTTTTCAGATTCACCTCTTTCAGTTTCATTGGTTTCTTTTTGTGTTAAGGTTATTTCCTGCGTAATAGTAGTGGATCACTATTTGTCTATTCATCCTTAGGATCACTAACATGGTTATCGATGACCCGACCGCTTCTCAAGGTAGTGATGTCCTGGACATGATATGAGGGATTATCACCAAGTGTGCTTACCTCATAAGACCCCTTTGGGTTAGGCTGTGTTTGACTTGGGAACTGTCCCTTGTCTCTCTCACTTATTTGGCTAGCAAGATGACCTATTTGTCCTTCTAAGGTTGCTATTGACCTTGCAGTGTTCTTTTCTATATTTTCTAGTTGTTTTTGGGTGGCCTGCATGAACATCTTAAGACTTTCTTCCATACTAGGTACTCTTTGGTTAGAAGAATCAGTAGGATCGGATGATTTCTGCGTATAACCACTAGTATTACTAGGTTGACCTTCATGCTGACCTCTAGACCAGGAAAAGTTAGGGTGTCTTGTCCACCCTGGGTTGTACGTATTGGAATAAGGGTCAAATCTACGACGATTATCTTGGTAGAGAGCATGGACTTGTTCTCCATCATCGTCATGAATGACTTGGTCTACAGACTCAACAAAATGTTTAGATTTAGCACTATGTTCTAATGATTCAAGTCTTCTTGTCAAATAAGCTATTTTAACGTCAGAGTCGAGTTGGATATCAACTCTATGCGCCCCTTTTCTACTAGCAATTGACCTTATGGGTTCCTTAGCCTCCCATTCTTGGGTTTTATCAGACACATCATGCAAAAACTTATAGCCCTCCTCAGCAGTTTTATCAGCAAAATTTCCACCACGTAGTGCCATAGTCATTGTTTTGTGATATAATCCTTCGTAGAGAATCGTAGTGAGTCTCAAGGTATCGAATCCATGGTGTGGACATTGCAGCAGAAGTTCATGGAACCTTTCTAAATAATCATGGAGAGATTCTCCATCTTGCTGCGAGAAACTATTAAGACTTTGACGTAAGGTTGTGGTTCTATGCCTAGGAAAAAATTTATGCAAAAATAACTTAGTCATCACATCCCAAGTTTAGATGGAAGAAGATGGTAAGGCATCCAGCCACGATTTCGTTTTATCTTTTAAAGAGAAGGGAAACAATATCAATTTTAAATATTCATCGGTCAAGTCTTTAATCTTCACAGTACCACATAGTTCCTCAAAGTCTCTAATATGGTAGTAAGGGTTTTCATTTTCTCTGCCATAGAAGTTTGGCAAAGCCTGGATGGTATTAGTCTTAATTTCAAAGTGGGTTTTAATGGTAGGAAAAACAATGCATGACGGTTGAGAGACTCTAGTTGGGTACATGTAGTCTCTCAAACTTTTAACTGGAGGGTCTACACCCTCATCATCGTTTCTAGCGATGAATAATGGATTACTTCTAAAAAGACGATTATCCTGATCTCTATCCCAACCTACTGGTTTATCGGGCATATGCTAAAAAAAATAAAAAAAATAAGTCCTAATAAAAATAAATCCTAATTGGAAGGGAATCCTTAAGCAATCACAAGCAAGGCTGACTCAACCAAATCAAACCTAGTGAATCTAGCAAACAAAAAACATGATGGTTCCACTTAGATTGTTCCTAGACCAGCTTTTATTCTTTCGAAAGGAAACTAGTTATAGTTCTAGCAAACCTCTTAGAACGATCTGAATTAGATTAAGTAGAACAGAAACAGGATAAGCTCTAAGGAGCTGTAATAACCCTGTCTCATTGGCAACGTTTCCTTCGGTTACAAGGTGGCTCTAATCCACTTAAAATAATCTTTCTGAACTTCGAGTTCAGCTAACAAAGTAACCAATAAAGTCCTTTTGAATGACTTTCCAATAAGCTTGTTACCTTATCGGTCTCGTTCTAGTCAAATTTTAAGGCTTAGGTTCGCATTTGGCAGCGTGTTTCTAAAGCGGGCAAGAAGGAAACGGTGATGAAATCCGAGTCCTTATATTGTATGGCCATTTCTTTCCCTTTACTAGAAAATAAATCCGTATTCAGTTCCTCAACATTTATGCATACAAAGCAATACAGTAAACCCACTTGCAGGGGATTCGTGGATTGATAGAGTTTTACTTCCCGTACCAGACGAGCGACGAACCGTTGAAGTCGACTCGGGCCACTGACTCTTGTGTCAGTTTACGAACCCAAGGAATTTTGACAATATCGTAATTGTGCAGTTTATATTTAATACTACCCTTCCGTAGGGTTTAAAAATAATAATGTCCATAATGTCCCGAAGTGTCCAAAAATAAAAAAAAAATACAAAAATAATTAAAGATTTTCTAATTCAGTTTTTCTAAATTAAATTAACTAATAAAAATCCTAAAAAGTAAGAAAATTTAACTATTTGTCTTCTACTACGTTCTTTCAGCTTTAACTTTACTCCAAGTCTTTTAATCACCAAAATCTTTGGCTCAATTTCTTTTTGTTTCCGTTCCCAAAACCTGCAGCAGAAGATATACCAAAAAAAAAAAAAAAAACATAAAATCGAACAAAATAATAAAAATCTAAAAATAAAATCTAACCTAAACAAAAATCTAATCGAAAAACAAGTCCCGGCAGCGTCGGAAAACCGACTTTGTTTTACCGCAAGCGCACAGTGTTGAAAGATGTAGTCAAAAGCAAATACGATTCGTTCCCACGAGGAGTTTATTTAATAATTAAAATATTTTTTTTAGGTTTTTTTATAAAGAATTAAATTAATGAGTGATATGGGTAAAGTTTGAAAACAGTAAGAGGAAAACGTTAAGGTTTCGGGAATCCGTTGTAGATATGGGTTTGATTGTGTTTGTCACAAAGGGTCTCGATTTTACTCATGTTAAATAGCAAATCTAGCTACTAATACACAGAAGATTTTTCGTTTAAGAATCGAAGAAAGAATTTTCAAAAAGAATTGTTTGTTCTCAACCTAAGGTGGAATTTCGAAGTACTAATTATACGTGGCATAAGGAGTCAAAGAATATTCGTAAAACGGTTTAAATGTAGGGTTACAACGAGTTCTTCTACTAATCAAACGATGCACTATATGTGGCATAGAACATGAAAAATTATTGAGAAAGATAAAACGTTGAAAGAGAGACAAAACATTAACATTAAGTTTTTATAATTGAAAACCCTAAGTTTCGAAACACAAAGAAAACCATCTCTACAAGTTCATCCTTTCTCCCTAACAAGAGAATTAGCCTGACATGGCTTTCTCAAAAGCCATAAAAATTAATTAATAAAAAGACTCAAACTAACCGATAATCGTCGAAAGGGTATGCACCCAAAATCGCCACTCGCGTCTGTGCTTATATATCCAGTTCTCTGTACTTCCGTCCGTCTGTCTAGGTTTCTTCTTTTTTTCTGTCTTCGGGGCTGTGTCAAAAGTGTCTCTGCCCTTTCTTTCTGTCCGTGAAGGTATATCCCCAAAGTGATGTTCACGGCTTATATTTATAGAGAGTTCATCACCGCCCAAATGCACTTTCCGTATGAAATAAGGATTAGTTCTTTCCTGGATTGCCGCTTAAGTAACTTTATTCCAAAACAACTCAACTCCTCCATGTCTTCTAAGCAACAAAGCCTTCCTCTTTTCTTTCGAACTTAATCTCAATAGCACCTCGGATAATAACAACATCACGGCCATCACCATCAACACACCTTCGAGAAAATGCACCCATCATCTACTAGAGCTCAAGCTTCACCACAATGCCTCCAACTGATACTCCTTACTCGAGCCATTAATAGTAACTCGAACTTTTCCCATCTTTTCTTGGTAGCATCACAGATTCCATCTCGACCTTATATATCATCACAGCTCCGAGTTCTTCTCGCCACTATCATCACAGACCTATCAACCATCGGAGATTCTCTCAAATCCACGAGCTCAGGTACAACTTCTTCTATTCACCTCACTGGAAACTCACTCCACTATCACAGACGCGAGCAACCACCAACAGTTTCACTCCATCAGCCAACATTCACCACAGATCGAAACCCACCATTAATTTCCTTCACTGCCAAGCTTTGTATCACCACAGATTCGAATCCATCACCAATTTCGATCATCACCCAAATATGATAACACCTCCACCAACTCGCTGCACCCTTTAAACTCGCAATCGACCATCAATCATCACTTCCATGATCATCATGATCAATCAATGGCAGTTAGCCTAATAACCTATTTTCTTAGCAAAACTCAATATCCATTCCTTGCCTCATCCTAGATGATCCCAACACACTCGAATTACTCCCTTTAATCCACCAATTTCGTATTATTAACCTCACAGAAGAATCATCTTGAACAACAATTGACTTAAGCTTGCTGCTCGGATAATGAAAATGAAGAAGGTAGTCCTAAGTAAACTTGCTGGTGCCTTTAACACTATTTGAAACTTGGCAGCCCTGATTAGAAAGATCTGGTTCCTTTAGTATGATTCAAAACATATCTGCCCTCATCATATGACGAAGTGCCAATAGTCAATTCCCTTGAAATGACCTTTTTGCCCTTAGTTCTTGTTTTGCTTATAACTTTCTCATACGAAGACGGAATGACCTCGTTCTCTTTCCGTCGGCTTCGTATTCCAATTTTCTACAAGATGAAGAGTACAAATCCTGGAATATACTGGTTCTTTGGAAATTCTTCCCTTGTAAAGCTCAATTTCACTTGTTTCAGAGATGTAACCTAATAAAACACATAAACTACAAAAGTAATACTAACACACGGTAATTCACACAAAATCTAGCAAATAAGTATAAGGAAATGATAATTAAAATATATAAATTATGCACTTATCAACAGCCCACAACCAAGTCCACAACCGAGCTCAGCATCAACCTCACAGTCATCTTCATTGGACTCAACTCCACAGAGAATGAGAAATCTTGTTGATGTGTATGTGCAGTGCAATTTCTTTGTTATTGAGACGAGAAACTATGAATAAGCAATCAAGGAGGAATATTGGAAGAGAGCAATGGAGGAAGAAATCAAAGTAATAGAGAAGAAAAAGACATGGGAGCTCATTGAGAAACCAAAAGAGAAGGACGTCATTGGGGTGAAGTGGATATACAAATAAAAGCTCAATCCAGATGGGTCCGTTCTCAATAAGAAAGCAAGGATGGTTGTTAAGGGTTATTCACAGCAACCTGGAATCGACTTCGAAGAAAGCTTCTCTCCTGTAGCAAGGCATGACAGAATCCGTGTCCTCATAGCTCTGGCAGCACAAAAGGGATGGTTTTTGCATCAACTTGATGTGAAATCAGCGTTTCTGAATGGAACACTAAAAGAAGAAGTGTATGTGGAACAACCTCAAGGATTTGTGATACCCGGAGAAGAAAATAGAGTGTACAGGTTGAAGAAAGCACTGTACGGGATCAAACAAGCACTGGTACAGTGAGATTGACGGTTACTTCAAAAACAAAGGGTTCGAAAGAAGTAAGAATGAGCCGACCATGTATGTCATGAAACAAGGTACGTCAGAAATTCTCATTGACTCTCTTTATGTAGATAACATGGTGATCACAGGAAATGATGAAACAATGATCTCAGAATTCAAGACTGAGATGAAGAAAGTTATGAGATGAGTGACCTAGGATTACTGCATCACTTCTTAGGAATTGAAGTTTATCAAGAAGAAGGGGGAGTACTCATTTGCCAAAAGAAGTATGCAAAATCTCTTCTTGAAATATTCTGAATGCAAGATTACAATCCTGTATGCACCCTCTACATGTAAAAGAAAAGCTAAGAAAAGAAGATGGAAGCAAGGAAGTGGAAGCGTCTCTCTATAGAAGCCTGGTAGGAAGCTTACTCTACTTGACAGCTACCAGACCGGACATAATGTATGCATCAAGTCTGTTGTCAAGGTTCATGCACAAGACGAGTCAAATTCACTTCGGAGATGCAAAAAGAGTTCTGAGATACATCAAAGGTAGCTTGATCTTGGTATTTTGTATGAAAAGAATACAGGAGTAGAAGGGGTAAAACTGCTTGGTTTCTGTGATAGTGATTGGGCCGGATGTATTGATGACAAGAAAAGCACTTCGGGCTATGCATTTACTATTGGCTCAGGTGTAATTGTGTGGTCATCAAAGAAGCAAGAAACAGTGGCACAATCATCTTCCGAGGCGGAATATGTTTCAGCTGCACTAGAAATATCACAGGCAATATGGTTAAAATGTATACTAAAGGATGTTGGATAAAGAAAGGTAGAAGCTATTCCAATAATGTGTGATAACAAGTCAGCTATTGCCTTGACAAAGAACCCAGTTCATCACATCCGTACAAGCCACATTGCAATCAAACATCACTTCATTAGAGATGTCGTGGAGAAAGGAAATATCGAGGTGACGTACTGTAGCACGAATGACCAAGTGGCAGACATCTTCACAAAAGCACTTCCAAAAGTTAAGCATCAGTATTTCAGAGACTTGATGAAAGTTACCGTAAGGAATTAAGAGGGGGTGTTGAAAGTAATTCCTTATCAGAAGAAAATCATGTATACAAGAATAAATGCAGGATTCAAGGGGAATAATATTCAGAATAATATAGAGTCAATGCAATCTAGTTAAGTATGGTAATAGTATATGTTGCCAACTATAAGAGTAGGTTACCAACCTAAGAGTTGGAATAAAAAAAGTCTTGTAACCTCTGACTTATCAATAATATACCAAGTTACAGTTTACAATCAAAATCAATAATTCCAACACAGAGGTACTGTTTTACAATCCACTTCTTGTTTATATTGCGGTGCAGCTGAAGAAACAATTGATCACTTGTTTATTCATTGTTTTTGGGCTCGTTCTTTGTGAAACAATTTTATTGATTCTCTGAAAGTTATATGGGTAATGCCAAATACTTTCAAGGTGTTCATGTTAAATTGGTAGCAGGTAAAGTGTAACAAGAGAAGATCTATAATTTGGAAAACGCTACCTTATGCGATAATTTGGGAGTTGTGGAAAGAACGGAATATACGAGTACATACCTCTGGTAGACCAAGATCTGAAGATGATACTAAGGTAGCGGTTAAGCAAGATATCTGCTTATGGAGCTCAAATGAAGATATCTTTAAAGGTTTATCTGTTAACCAAATCTTGTTTCAGTTGGATGTAGTAGCTATTCTGTAAGTCCATTTAGTTTTTGATGTGTTTTTTTTCTTTCGTGTCATTTGTACATATAACTTTGTAATTATCTTTTCTTTAGTATGTTTCCTTTTTCTTTAGAAAAATAATAATGAAGTTTCGTAGTAGTGTCATGGCTTAATGATAAAATAGTGCTAGAGAGGGATTGGAATTGTCTGATGACCACTAGGGTTAGCAGTGTCAGTCAATTTTGGTTGATATTAGACCCATTTTTATTTTCTTAACTTGTTTAGCATTTTGTTTTGTATATGTGGTTGCAGCAATAGCAACAAGAGGCTTATATGTATACATATATCTTTGATAATGAGAATGGCATATAGTATTTAATATCTCTTTGTGTGAACCAGATGACTTGAAAAATCAACCACGCATACAACTAGTGTAGTGGGAATGACATATTCAACTTGTAGGGAAACTGCTTCTTTGTTTTTTTGTTAATTTTTCAAGTAAATAAGAAAAGAAATGTATTAGGAATGAAGTCTAGCAGTCAAGTTCAACAGTTTGTAAACCGCGTACAAGACTTTTAAGCCATAACAAGATTACAAGGGAAGAAAATGACACAAGATTCCCATTTTTGTTATCTAATATATATATATATATTATTCTTTATCAATCAAAAAAAAAAAATGAAACAAAATTGCCCAATGAAGACGTTGATACTTTTCGGTTAATGTACTCATTGATTGCCTGCAAATTCTATACTGCCTATAGTCCCTGCGGTATTGCAAGAGAGTTTTGGGCTTCTGCACTTAATAAAGTCCTTGCAACATGGTTTTGAAAGAGAGTTAGTTTATGAATTTCAATAGCACAGAATCGCAATCCATACATGTTGCAGTTCTTTTATATACCGGTACTCGAAATGCAATTAATCTGTCGCCAGAGATATCAGATATATCATTGTGCTACTGACGATCATTAACTAACATGAGCTCTGAGTTTCAACTCCCTCTAACACATCAACCCATTGGGGGGAGAGGGTGGGGGTTCTCTAGGTGTGTATCTTTGGAATGTTGCTAGCTAGGTCTTCTTATTTTGTTGAAAGTCTTGCATGGAGTTAATATTGAATTAACAGGTTTGTATCTTTGTATTACGTACATGATAGATATATTACAATTTGACTAATCTCCACCAAATGAAGAGAGCCTTCACATCTTGAATATCATGCGGTTCTAAATTGATCGTAAGGCTGACTTATCACTGTGCATGAACTTATAATGAAGACATAGATTGACGATGATTCTATTGTCAACAAACTACCTTAGTTCACAATTCATTTATATGTATATATATGAGGGTCGCAAGATGGGCTTAAACACAACATTTTCTCATAAGATAATTAAACATAGAACGGATCACCACAAAACAATCTTCATTTATACCTTTTGATCGCATATTCATATTCATTAATAATGTCAAGTAAGAATGAGAAGAAGGCTGCTGTTAGGCGCCATATTGTCCCCTTGGAAGAGCTGAAAATTAAGAAAATCGGTGAAGGTAATAAGCATCTTGTACCTCTCCCAGAGAGTACTAATACCAAGGGATCATCAGACACTAAGATAAATGCAAGTAAGGATGGAAAGAAGGAGAAGACGAAGGCCCAAGGAAACCAGGACATTATCCCATCTGTTTCTGGAATAACCACTAATAACATCAGTGAAGGGAATAAGCCTGTCGCACCTCCCCCGGAGAGTACTACGACCAAGAGATCATTGAATATTAAGCTGAATGAAAGTAACAACGGAAAGAAGGAAAAGAAAGTCCAAGGAAACCAGGACATCCCATCCGACTCAGGAATAGCCACTAAGAGCAGCGTTAAGCAACCAGAGAAGACAGACGGCAATGACAAAGGAAAACAGGTGATGTACATGAAGGATGATTATAGTAAGGAGAAGCAATTGACAAAATTCAAAGAAAGTGAGCAAAAAGAAACTGGCAACAAGGTGAAGCAGTCCAAAGAGGAGCCTCAACAGAACATCAACAAGAAGGACAAGAAAAGTGGGAAATGAAATGAAATGGGACATCAACAAAACTATAGATTGGTCTGCTTGAATATTAGGACTTATTACTACCAATCGATGATCGAAATACAGATTTATACTAAAGAGATACTTATTATATGTGTGTTTTTTGTACTGATTTTCTGCTAATATAAGCTGGAATATATATATATATATATATATATATACTGCATATCGTATGTTTGATACCGGCCCAGAGGAACTGCGCCAATGCCATTACTAGTGTTAATACTTAGCCAACTACCGGTGATTATCTTCATGTTTAAAGGAGCTTGTCTGTAAGGTGATCAAAGACTCAGAATGAGATCATGGTTTAAAAGTGGGAAAATTACAGTTTATGCAATCCGGATGCTCTCTACTATGCAACTCGATCCATTGATTTCTTAAGTAGTTGCTTGCCAACTCCTTTCAAACACCAGATTACGAAAGAGTAATTACTTTTGCAGCTATGAAAGAAAACTTTTTTTTCCCGGACGGAAGACCTTCAAACCAAAATGGCGCTTCACCGAGATAGGTACCTGCGTTTTCAGTGGGAAAGAATGTAAAATATGTGATGGTAAATGGGACATGTATGTAGCCGTTGATATTCAACGGTTTTCCTAAGACTTTTGATTAAATTTTTGTGTAGCAAAACAATCAAGTTGGTGTGGGCTCAATGTATACTATAGCCTATAGGAGAAGGAAAGTGGAGTATTATTATTATTATTTGAAATGACTTAAGAAAAATTCATACATTATAGACAGCTCCTAGACTGCCATGGTTTAGACTTTAGTTTTACACAGGTGGGGTCGTGAAAGGGTCTTAGTATTAGAACAGTCTTACTTATGGGAAAAAAAATTATCGAAAAAAAAAAATTAATCTTAAAATTTATTCGTGTAGGGTATATTTTAGTTTAATTAATTTATTTCTTGACGTGTTTGTGCTTACGGCAAGACTTGCAAGAGGGCTTTCTGAAAAGGACAAAAAACCATGACAGTTTCCGCTAATTAATGTTGAGAAAGATACAATCACCCGCCAAGAATCAGCCTAGCTTTGGCCCCGACAAAAAAAATAATAATTTAATATTTTTTTATTTAAAGGTATTAAAATATTAAAATATATTTTTAACTTTTGTTTTCTTACGTTTTTTCATTAATATATAATTTTATTATCTTCTTTTTAATTTTTTCGTTACTAATTTTTTTCTCTTCTTAACATAAAAAAAACCTTAAGAACTAAATATTTCTCAAAATATAAACTAAAAATTAATAAATTTTATATATTCGAAAAGGTCTCGACGAGATCTACACAACGAGTACCCATTTTACCATGTTTCGAAACTTAAAAAAAAATGGTATAATGGTAGTTCATATCCAAGAATAAACAATATTTTTAGAGTATGTTAGTTCATTTTAGTTCTAGCAGTTCATTTTGTAGAATGAACTCGGAATAGTAATTCATTTTGAAGAATGAGTTCGTAGTGGTAGTTCGTATTGTAGAATGAACTTGTGATAGGTGTTAATATTGTAGAATGAACTTAATTATAATGGTAGTTCATAATATAGGAATGGTAATTCATTTGTAAAATGAACCCGTAATGATAGTTAATTATGGTAGTTCATATTTTAGAATGAAACTCATAAATAAGTGTTCTTATTAATAAATTTATACATTCGAAAATTAATAAGTTTTATGTTCGGAAAGCTCTCAACGAGATCTTTATAACAAGTACTCATTTCAATATTTTTTAAAGCTTTAATCTTCACGGTATCGGTAATGTTAATTTATATTAAAAAATGAACTCTATTATAAAATTTATTTTGAAAAATAAACTCACAATGTTAATATACATCAGATGCTCTATTTATCATCATGTATTTCAAAAACAAAGAACCATTTATTCATAGTGATATCTCCTATGTCCATCGTAAACAACAAAAAAAAATCTATAAATCAGAAGTAAGAATAATGGCTAAACTACTGCAGTTTATAATTTCAAGTATATTAGTTTTTCATTATCACAAACTCAGTGAAAATCCGGCAGAACACTATTTTAGTGGAATTTCAGGTATCCTAATTGCAGTCTCATAATAAAGCTTCACTCTTACATTAAGCCTCTTACAAATACACACCACTGCCACCATTGCACTAAACCACAGCCTGACATAAAAACTAGTCTGAAGTGAAAAAGTATACCTTGACATAAGCTCAACAAGGTTATACGCTCCTTACTCTAAAGATATCCTTCTCTTCATGCTTCGAACACAAAACGGGCTGAGAGATTAGTTTACATAACAATTCTACAATTTTAAGCAACCAAGTAAGTTATCCATAAAATGTTTACCTTGCCAACAGAAAGAAGACCTGAGTAATTAGGGCTTCCTATACTCAAATTCAGCACATCCATCTTGGTTGAAATGGCATACTTGAACGTGTCAAGAAACCCAGATGAATAAGATACTTGCAATAGGAAGAAGACATAAGAATCTGAAAGCAATAATCTACAATACATACTTCTTAACATCAGAAAGCAATAATCTACAATACTTCTCATATCCTTGCAATACATTATCAGTTCATAACCACAAAATTATGGTTTGTGTCAGACTGACAGACTCTTAACACATATGGTAATAGTGATGTTACCAAGTTTGATGAATTGGCAACATATTCAATCGACTAGAATGTTGTACTTGTACTTATAAATAACAATTTAATTACTCTATTTATCAAATAAGGATCATGTTAAGAGAAATACACTATCTACACAATATTCAGGAAATGACTTTACTTACTGCTAAAAGAACATGGTGTAATAATAGCATATTAGGTTGTCAAAGTCTCACTTCTAGAACCCTCATTTTCCTCGTTAGGTATTTGGTATTGAACATTGTCACCCTGAGTTTCAGAGTCTATTGCACTTGTAGCATTCTTGTCACTTATAGAGTAAATAAAATTTTGTATCAGAATATGAATTAAATAATAAATTTGGGAATGCATAATAGGTGTATGGAGATATTGAATGGAAGAGCCTTGTTTGATGTTGGAATATGAACTTATGTTGTTGAATAGATGATGAGTCCAAGAACCACGACAACAAAGGAGATATAGTACAGCCAGGGTATCTGCAATGAGGTGATCAGGTTTGTTAATTACTCTGTGCGTAAGTTTAAAAGAACGTTAAACTAGAAGGAAAGTAAGTATGATTCTTACACTCTGATGATATAAATGAAGACCCAAATGATGAGTACCCAAACATCAGATTTGAGAATTGAGAGGTTGACGATATTCACATTACAGAATGAGGAAATTAGGAATTGAATTCCTTAGAGAACTATCAAACAGAAAAAAACAAGAATATACGAGAAAAAAATCTATAAGTTCATTCTTACCACAGAACAATCCTTTGTTGGATAAAGATGACTGTTTACATTCAGCTCATGCAATCTACCAACAACAACATGGTGGATATATAGCATAAGATTGTTTGGAATACTTTTGGATCTTCACCATGTTTACCACTGCTGAGCAAAGAACGCCATCTTTCCAACTCATAAGATATTGTTATATCCCATTCCAGATATCTTGGTCAGCTAAAAAATCAATAGAAACCATAATCAAAATCATTTGAAATTGGTTACTAAGATAAATAAATCTCAAAAAACCAAAATCTATGAGTTCATAGACAAAACAGACCTGTAGTTGTTTAGATCTATGAGTCCAACATTGTATGGCTTCATCTTAGTGATTCAGCCAACCAGTATATCAAATTACTACTTCACAACTATCCATTCCTCAGCAAATATATATTCCACTTCTTCAGATTCATATAAAACCTTCAACACCAAAAAAATGCCTATTATTATTAATAACACAAAATCAAATCAATAAGCCATACCAAAAGAAAAGTTTAGGTTTTATGAAAATATAAACTTCAAATAAAAAACACAACACATACACAAAAAACTCAAAAAAAAAATAAAACACAAACACAAAATCGAGAGCACAAAAACAAACATAACACAAGTAATAAACCCCAGGGTTATTGAGAACCAAAGGATTTACTTCAGAAAAATTAGGGGTTTTTTTCTGTGAAACTTTGAAAAATAAAAAATAAAATCAGTAGAAAAGTTGTATAATCTAGGGTTTGATGAGAAGTAAGATCAAATGGGTGTGTTGTACAAAGAGAGCGATAGAGCAAAACCCACACACAAAGTCAAATTAATCATCAAACTATAGCATGTATGAAAAGTTGGGTTTAATAAAAAGTTGAAATTTTGACTTCAAAAAGAAAAAGGATGAGCCTATTTTGTTTGAAACTAGAGGCTATAAATTCTTCTCTTCTTGCTGATGAATCTATGGTTTTTCCTCTTCGCGTTCTACTTTAAAAGACCTAATATATCACAGAGAGAAACAAGATTAAAAGGCTTAGTTTAGGGAGGGTTTGTTAGAGCAATTCTAGCTTAGAATAAAGATCGTAGTTGAAAGAGTGGAGTAAGTCAATTTCAATTAATAAAAGTCCTAGGCTAGTGGAGTGTTTTCAGTCTTCTATTTCTCTGAAGTTTTTTTTAGGGATTCTGTTTTGTAAGACATATATAAGTCATCGTTTCATCAGAATAAAACATAGTTTTCATTTCCAGAACAAAGAGTTTTGTTACCTTTAACAGCAATCATATAATGCAGCTTCACTACAAGCATCGAGTTGGTCATTCTCTCTCGATCATCTCTGCCCTGTTTTACTGCCACTAACATCCAAACTCGGAATCAACCATTATAATGATCAAACATCAAGCCATCATATCATCATCACCGGAAGTTACATAGAGAACTCTGAATTTGTGTTTTAAATGTGGGAGAAGAAAAAGAAGAAGATAGCCCCGAGTAACTATAATGGTGTTGTTAACACTATTTAAATTCTTGGTAGCCCTTAGTGAATATGCAAGTGCCCATATAAATATTTGAACCTCGGATGCCCCTTAACGTACGACGGAGTGCCAATAGTGATTTCCTTTGAAATGACCATTTTCCCCTCGTTCTTGTTTTGCTTATAACTTTTTCATACGATATCGGAATGATTTCATTTTTTCGCTGTTGGCTTCGTAAATTAATTCTCTAGAAATCCTGGAATAGACTGAGTTTCACTGGGTCTTTGGAAATTCTTCCCTTATAAAACTCAATTTCACTTCTTTCAGAGATGCAACCTAACAAAAGATATAAACTACAAAAGTAATAATAATACACAGTAATTCACACAAAATCTAGCAAATAAATATAAGGAAATGATACTTAAAATATACTCCCTCTGTTTCAGGAAGAGAGTTACTTTTCCTATTTGCACAATTGTTAAGGCAAGATGAGAGAGAATAACTTTTATAATTTATTTCCAGATTTACCTTAACAAAAAGTTTAATACTACATATATCTTTATAATGAGAATAATAACATTTCTTAAAATAACAAGAGTAGTTTTGAAAGTTTGTTATGTTAAAAATGAAAGTAACTCTTTTGTTGGAACAAAAATTTAAAGAGAAAGTAACTCTTTTCCTGAAACGGATGGAGTATAAATTATGCATTTATCATATGAACTAGTAAAAATCCTAAGAAGCAAAAAGATAACCTGAAATGACAATGTCTGGCTTAGGAGACTGATCACCAAAATTATTGAGGTCTCCTTGAATAAATGTAGCATTGCTGATGTCATTATTCCAGCATTTTTGCGAGCATCTGCAATGGCTTGAGGGACCATCTCATAGCCATTATTCTCAGCATTTCCATTCTTGACATCACTGAAACAGAAATCATAAATGTAACAAGTTCAAACTCTCTTATTGGTATTAACATAAATATGCATCTGACAGTATATGAAAACAGAATGACTCTCAATCTGTCCATGGTGTAAAGACAAAGCCATTGCATTTGCATTATAGGGTTCCACCAAACAATCTTTAAAAAAACGTATATATATTCAATGTTTCACAAAAATAAAGCCTAAGTTCTTTTAGAATTGAGTCTGGATAAACAGTTGGAAATTCCCCAAACTGGATTCTTAAGACTATCAGCGGTACAAATATAAGAATACCCAGAACGTGTAAGCATACATGATGGTAAACTGGTAAACTTGCATAACCAAGGTTCATGGCAGAGGAACATGTTCTTGAGATATGTTTTAGCTTTCAATGAAAAATCATCTCGAACTCAAATAAAAATTTCCGCATTCAAAAAAAGACACCCTCAGGACAAGTGTGTGATCAGCTAAACCACACATGAACCTGGAAGGCTATAACTATAGACATTAAGAGCTGATAAGTGACAGACTAACCTCAGGAGTCAGGACAAAGCATCTTTACATAAACGGCAATTCCAGTGATTAGGCCACCACCACCACCGACAGGTACGAAAATTACATGCAATGGTTCTTTGGCTTGGTGCACAATCTCCATCCCAACTGTCCCTTGTCCCATAAGACACAAAGGCAGTACATATGCTAAATATAATGACACATAGTTCTTAGCTCAGATTTATCCACACCTTCATGACACAGGGTTGGAAGAATGTTAATGATGGAACATCAACATGACTATGCAGTCATAAGAAACAAAGAAAGAAGAAGTAGAAATAGGTTGGATTTTATGCTGAGTTAAAACTAATAACTAACACATTCATAAGGTAAAGGTAATCGGGCATCAATCTCGAACTTGACATTTAACCTACAATAACTGTCCATAAGCCTCTACGCGAGGAACTTGACATTGAACCAGCCATATATTGCTTGTGATTTTTTGCGCTATTATTTTCCCACCATACCAAACCCGCCCATAATCTCCTATAACTTTTGTTGTTCCTGTTTTTTTTGTGCTCTCTCAACACTCTTGTAATGAATTTTGCCGTTTTAAAAAAAACACCAATGCTGATTTCCTGTGAAAAAAGAGAAGTTTGTCAAAATCAATCACTAATGAATTCACAAAGCTGAAAATACTCATAAGTTGGACATAAATCAATGAAAGATTTGGATCACAATCTAGGTTGTAGATGGCAATACAATGAGCATCATGAGCGTTTTATATCAGATTTCAAAGGTAAACTAGTGTTATATTATACTTTTATACCTTCAAGTACTGGTGTAAATAATTTTAAATGTAAACTAGTGTTATACTCCCTCCGTTTCAGAAAAAGAGTTACTTTCTCTTTAAATTTTTGTTCCAACAAAAGAGTTACTTTCATTTTCAATATAACAAACTTTCAAAATTACCCTTATTATTTTAAGAAAATGTTATTATTCTCATTATAAAGATATATATAGTATTAAATTTTTTGTTAAGGTAAATCTGAAAATAAATTACAAAAGTTATTCTCTGTAATCTTGCCTTAACAATTGTGCAAATAGGAAAAGTAACTATTTTCCTGAAACGGAGGGAGTATTATACTTTTATACCTTCAAGTACTGGTGTAAATAATTTCAAATGTAAACTAGTGCTCTTTTGGGATCACAGTGTTTGATGCCAAGTAATTTGGATTGTTAATCAAGTACTGATGTGAATGGCTCAATCAAATTAAGCCGTTGTAACACTACCACCACCAAAATAAACAACAAGTATCAGTAAATATAACTTTAGTAATGAAATGTCCTAACTTCAAGTTTCTTTTGATCTTAACACTGAATTATTAGTACCGAGCAATAGAGATACTAAAACAGGGTATCGACTCTGGTGTGAATTTCAGCCTTTATGCACCCTAAGGCAATTACAATTTGTGGATCACAACAAATAGACCACATAGGAAAACGAGCAACCAGCTAAAAATCCACAACCCCAACTTATAACAGCCTTTATCCAACAACAAATGAACCAAAGCCTAACATCATACAAACATTGCAAAAAAATAAACAAGGGAAAAAGTTATCCATTTAAAGCTTCATGATAATCATACAATCCACATAGTTTAACAAACAATATATTCAGATTGACGTCAATTGAAAACACGGATAACTCTCAACTTAAACCTAGTTAAAAATCAGGATCTTCATTAGATTTAACATCGCATTTTACTAACTACTTGTCGTATCGACAAACAAAAGAAACCAGAAAGCAATATACCTGTCGTATGTGACAGTAAATGTATAGATAATAAAAAACAGATACTCAAGCACCTAAAGACAAACGGGTTATTAAAATGACACTACAGATATGAATGTAGCAAGGTTGACATAGGATAAAAGCCAGAACAAGCGACAGAAAATTCTATAGCAGATACAAGCAATTTCTACAGCGCATGTACCCTTATGGAACTTTGAAGTCAAAAAATGTGACCTTACATAAGTATATAATGACTGTAACACCATCAGCCTTGGTCTAAAATACATATTATGGCACTCTTGTAAATGGACAGAGAACGCAGTACCACCCCATGACCCGACAAACCTATTATCCTGAGATAAATATAGCAACATTTAAGTATATATAGCCAAACCAGATGAAGTCTAACTCTTCCTTTACATCAACTAACTAAACCGTGAAAAGGAAACGGTTGTTGCATCTACATATGTGGCAGATTTGATATAAGTTTGGTTAAGAACTCTCCTTCTTTGTCAGTGGTAACCAGTCTAGACGAACTGTAAGTAACGGTTGATAAGCAGACTAGCAATGACCAGTTAAAGTTCAACATCCATATAAGTATTTATTTCTAGCATAACATTATCTGCAGAACTGCACAGTAATGAGACATACTTTTCTTTTAAGTAATCACACTTCAGACAAGGGAAACCCTGTAACATCCAAAGTTTCCCATTTGAGTCTCAAATCCTTTAGCACAGAAACGAACTCAGTTTAAAATCTCCGTAGCCTTCAAAATATTCCAGATCCTTGTCATGGATGTCAAAAATTCAATTGTTTTCCAAACTAGGTTCCAGTATGAAGTGAATTGGAGGACTAGCACGTTGTCATGTTAAGAGCTCGGCATTCTGCAACCAAAACACACAAACAAAGAAGATAAGAGATTCGTTGAAACTGCTTTAACATTTAGTTGCCAAATTAAACCGGAAAAAAAACTGCACAATCACTCTTCATGAAAACAAGTTCACCTTATATCGTGCGATAAAGGGACATATAGAGACAGAAACAAATCTTAGTTCATGAACAGATTAACCCATAATCATATCTTCCTATAATAGTAGTATTTGTTTTCTCTTTCTTTAAAAATTAAATGATAGATTTTTATTAAACAAATCTATTTGTAGAAATAAAAAAATATGATTTTTTTTTATCGACTAATCCATGAAGAAAAAACTAAAATATATACTCCCTCCGTTTCAGGAAAAGGGTTAGCTTCCCTAATCGCACAATTATTAAGGCAAAATGGGAAAAAATAACTTTTGTAATTTATTTTCAGATTTATCCTAATAAAAAGTTTAATATTACATATATATTTATAATGAAAATAATAACATTTCTTAAAATAACAAGGGTAGTTTTGAAAGTTTATTATATTGAAAATGAAAGTAACTCTTTTATTGGACAAAAATTTAAAGAGAAAGTAATTTTTTTCCTGAAATGTAAGAGTATATTTTTATAAAAAAGACTAGAATCTACATGGTTTTGTGGGATAGAACTAGACTGTTTAAAGCCCAATATAAAAATAGAATAACCGTTAATTTCTACTAAAATAAAAACATTTGCTAGTTGGCACAAGCATCCATTAGGGTCGGTGTCAACAAACATTTGATTTTCCAACTGAATTCTACCGTTGCAAACCTTTGCAACTCCGTAAAATATTTGATACGTTCGCCAAAATATTACAGGGAATAGCTTTTGCTAAACAAAATGGATTCTTCCTTACTTTTGGTCGAAACCAAAACCTTACCGATAAAACTTCCCCCAAAAATAAATCAAAAAAAGAACAGAATCACAGAGAAATTAGAGAATCAAGCATTTTCATGGCTTCAGTCTTGCAAAAACTTCAAACAAATGACACAAATTCATACCCATATTATCAGAAACTCAATTCATCAAAACAACTTTGTTGTTACAAAACTTGTTTCTTATTGTTTCTCATCACATAACCCATGTTATGCAACTAAGGTATTTGATCAAGTTCTAGAACCAAATACTATCTTATGGAATAACATGATTAAAGGGTTGGTTCATGTTTCTTTATATGAACAGGCTCTATTGTATTACATTGATATGCTCTCTTATGGTTCAAAACCTAACAATTTTACTTACCCATTTCTTCTCAAAGCTTGTTCAAAGCTTTTTGCATTTGAAGAAGGTAAAGTACTTCATGGGCATATTTTGAAACTGGGTTTTAATTCTGATGTTTATGTTCAAACTTCTTTGTTGGATTTGTACGGGAGTCGTAGAAATATTGTTGCGTCACGGAACGTGTTCGATAGAATGTCTCAAAGAGATGTGGTAGCTTGGAACGCAATGTTAGTTGGGTATACAAGATGTGGATTAGTTGATATTGCTGAGAAGTTGTTTGATGAAATGCCGGTCCGAAATGTTTCTTCTTGGACGACGATGATTGGTGGGTACGTTCAAGTTGAGAATTTTATGAAGGCTGTGGAAGTTTTTCATGAAATGCAAATTAATGGAGTTAGACCTGATAAGTTAACTATAATCACTGTTCTTTCGGCTATTTCGAATCTGGGTTCGTTGGAGATGGGTAAATGGGTGCATGATTATGTAAAGAGTAAAGAAATTGAGATTGATGGGTTTCTAGGGACTTCTCTAATAGATATGTATTCAAAATGTGGGAGCATCATTGAAGCTAGAGGTGTGTTTGATACGATAAACCGGAAAACTATTTCATGTTACAATGCAATGATATCAGGTTATGCAGTTCACGGATTAGGTGAGGAAGCCATGAGTGTATTTAGAGAAGCTGAAAGGTTGAGAATCGGTATCGACGATGTAACCATGATTGGGGTTTTAAGTGCTTGTAGCCATTCAGGATTAGTTGATTTGGGCTGTATGTATTTTGGTTCGATGAAGGAAAAGTACGGCATTGAACCAAAGGTGGAACATTATGGATGTATTGTGGATCTATTAGGAAGAGCTGGAAAATTTGATGAAGCAATGGAGGTTGTTGAATCGACTGAAGCCGATATAGTTTTGTTGGGTACATTAGCTTTTTCTTGTAGAATCCATGGAAATGTAGAGTTAGGAGAAGAATTGGCAAGGAGAATGTATAAACTTGATCCAACAAATAGTGGTTTAATGGTATTGAAATCAAATTTATTTGCAGTTGAAGGAAAGTGGGAAGAAGCGGCACGAGTTAGGAGATCGATGAAAGATAAAGGAATTCAAAAGAAACCTGGTTGTAGTTGGATTGAAGTCGATAATGTAGTTCATGAATTTGTTGCAGGAGATGATTCTCATCCATGTTCTAAAGATATATATATTAAGTTAGAAGAGTTGAGTGAGAAACTGAAAATGTTTATGAAGAAAAACTGAAACAATTTTAAGTTTAATTCCTCAACATCATCAGTGTTTTTAGCAATCAAAACTCATCAGTGTTTCTCTGAAATTTGGTTTTGATTATATCAGATGAATTTATTGGTGTTCATGCTTGTTTGGTTCTCTTATTACTTTGGATAATCTAGTATATTAATAACCACAACTGTTTTTGGCTCATCCAATGGTTGTGAATATGGCAGAGAGGGTTCGTGAGTTCCCAACAGAATACTAACACCAGTGCTTGATTCATGGCACTGGCAAGCACTACCAAAACAGGAAAACTACCATTTGAAGAAATCCACAAAAAAAAATTAAAAATTCCACACAACATAATCAAAATACAAGAGGGAAAATAAAAGCCTACTTTTCCTCGGGAAGAAACTAGGGCTGCTCATATTGATCTAAGCTCCCTAACACAGTTTTTGCAATGGTCATTAAAGATTACTAATGATCAGCTGAAACCTCACCGTATATACCATAAGAAAAATGATGTGAAATTTAAGGGGGTTTTTTTTCGCAAATTTGACAGAACCATAAATAAGAAAATTTCCAACGATCTATTCGCGACTCGGTGATTCCCAACTCATGGTATATATGGTCTTAGCTTCATATGTTAGAAACCCTTTTGCGAACTCCTAAGTTTTTTCACTCTATCCTCGCTGGCGTTCTTATTATTAATTACTAATTTAAAAAGTAACTTTCTGTTGAATATATTCATAAACGTCGCTTTTGTTTTGCCGCTAAACGGGGGGCAGCGCCCTAATTAGTAGGGATTCAAGAGACGTGTCTTTTTCAGTAGCCACTATTTGATCTTTTAAAAATAATCTCCCATCTATTGATGTTGATGTAGCGCCTTCCACAGTCCGAGGATCTAAGAGCAACTGCAGCGGTTGGACCATACCAAAGATCAAATACCAAATTTGTTTGCTCTTGAAAAAAAAAACACATCGGTTTGAACCCTATATATGATCTTACGCTTATCTAATGAGGCGTTTGTTAACGAACGCTACATTAGAATAACGTTAGATTACAGAGACGTCCGTGTAGGGAGACGTTTGCTATTTGACGTTCAACTAGATAAGCGTTTTGAATCCTAGGGATTAGACGCCCTTGTAAAGGAACGTTGATGCTGCGTTAACAAACGCTCACCTAGTGGAGCTCTTTGCCTAAAGGTCACCTAGAAGAGCTTCTCTTTCTTAAACGGTCACCTAGAAGAGCTTCTCTTCCTTAAACGGTCACCTAGAAGAGCTTTTATTCCCTAAACGCTCATCCGCTTGAACGTTTACCCTGTCGACGCTCATATAGGGGAGCGTGATCACCATTATTGCAAAACGTCTTCTTAACATGGCGTATGTTAATCTGGCGCTGCTTCAAGGGGACGTTTTAGTCACACGCTCTTTTGAAATAGCGTTAGAGCACACGCTTTTATGAGTGAACGTTTCATTAGACGTCATTCTGCAACGACGTCCGTGTTTAGAAACGTTCTCTTACAAAAACGATTAAGCTTAATGTTGTTGATAGACACATTTTAGTGTCTAAATTGCACCTTAGTTTCTATTAAGTTAGTATTCGATTTTGCATATATTACGTGTTTTTATGCTTTTGTAGGTACATTTGAAGAATAAAGATTTGTGGAAAAATTGGCTCAAAAAGTGATAAAGGCACCCAAGGACAAGTGTTATTTGGCACCTAGAAGTGGATAAGGGGTACCCTCGAGTCAAATCGGTCAAATCGGGTCAAACCCGAGTCAAGTCGGTCAATCCGAGTTGACCGAGTCAACTCAGCACGGGAGTATCAGGACGGAACTGCTGCACACTTTGATTCACGTTTAAACTTTGATATTTTCGGCTCAAATTGATACACAAGATAGATGGGACCAATACAAGACTAAACACGTGAAGAATTAGAGGTTTACGCCGGAAAAATAGCCCCAAATCCGAGTTTCACCGGAAAAAGGGTATTATACTTTGATTCGGATTTGGATGAATTTGGG
>JAJJMC010021346.1:1186498-1202958 GCA_023531435.1 Papaver californicum | reverse complement strand
GTTCGAGAATCGAACCTCTTTTTACCACTATATAAAATCACATCAATGCTAGAAGAGCGTCCGACTAAATCTGTATTTGGTCCGGTTGCTCGATAAAACTTGGTCGAATACTGTTGAAAATCTGGACCAAATACCATAGTTACTCACTCGTTGCGGCTCACAAAACCGGACCAAAGAGGAAATCTGCTCTTTACTCTTTGGTCTGGTCGACCGTTGCAGTTGCCCTAAGGGAATGATCTTTTATATGAATATATGGATCCTGTGATAAAAAAATTCTAGAAATAAAAACCTTTAGTGTTTTGGCTACCATTAATGTCTGTCGGAGGTATTTGTTAGTCATAAACATGTTGGATGTTTTCAAGATTGTTTGTCGCTATTACGGGGGTTCCGAGGGGACATTAATGGTTTTTGGAAGGGTTTGTTGGAGATGAAGAGGTATCTCCAACAATCATGAATCTCCTATAAGTATTGAAGATATTCTGTCATTTAAAAAACATCAAATCAAATTTTTTCTCTCTATACTAAGAGAAACCACAGTCATTGGACTAAATGACGGACCAAACCCATATATGGTCTTTGGTCCGTCCAAATCGAAGCGTAGTGGGGTGAGTATATTATCTCTTTGATCCGCTTTCGGAACTGTTCAGGATAAAAAATGGTCCGAGTATTGGACCAAACGAGGGTATAGTCGAGCGTGCAGCTAGGTCTGTGTATCATGCTAGGCGTTGCGCTAGGTCTCCGTCTCGTGGCAGGCGTAACGCTAGACTTATGTTTCATTTATCGGGTGTGAACCAAAATTACGCCTGATGAAGCGTTCACCCAACGTTGCGTCCAGCGGAGCGTTATGGTAGGAGCACGCCCAATGAGAGGCGTCAACCAAATCAATGTCCAAATCAAGCGTCTGTCTACGTCTCCGCCTAAGTGAGGGCGTCTGTCTATAGCTCCGCCTACTTCAAGCGTGCATATATGGCTCTGCCTGGTTCTAAGCCTACTTCTAAGCGTGCGTCTATGGCTACGCCTTTTGGGGGGCGTTACTCTAGGCGAGCGCCTATCCAGGTGTTGTTATCGTTGATTTCTTACCGTTGTAACGGCTATATTTTGCCATATACCTATAAATGGATGGATTGGTTGATTTAGTATATTACTATTAATCCATTTTCATACTACTAACCCGTTGTTATTTAATTTGTATACGAGAAAAACTTCGTTCTTTTTCATATACTTATCTTCCAAATTTGTATAGAATTATGGCACCAAAATCACGAGGTCAAATTTTACTACATTTGAAGATGTAACGATGTGTAAAATTCATTTATCAATATCTCAAGATTGTAGTATTGGTTCTGATCAATCAGAAGAAAGATTATGGTCTCCCATATTAAATGAGATGAAAAAAGTCATACCTACAATGCCGGGGCGCACTTGGACCTCCATTCAGAAACGATTTCAGGGAATAAGTAAAGAAGTGGTATTTTACTCTGCAAAAGAGGCGGAAGTGGAACGTGAACACCATACTGGAAAGGGCCCCGAAACAAAGGTAAGTACCCGTTTAATTTTGACACGTACATTATTGTTTTGAATTATATATCCTCCACTAAACTTTAAAAAGAAAACAGATTGAAGAAGTACGGAAGCTTTTCAAGGAAGCTAATGGTGGCAAAAGATTTAAGCATGAAGAGTGTTACGCAATTATGTTAGAAAATATAAAATATTCACGACGATCGACAGCTGTTTACGATTCATATTAATTTCGAGTAATTAATTAATTTAGATAAGCTTTTTTTTACCAAGAACTCATTTTTTCGCCTATCTACTCTTCTCCTAAATAAAAAAAAAAAACTACAAGCAACTCATTCAAGCTAAATTAAGAGATTCATATTCATAATAAAAATACTAATTAGGTTCAACACCATAACCAACAACGCTAGAAAAAAATGTTAAAAAAGATAAAAATATTTAGGTAGAACAAAATCCATAATTCATTCATGTTGGGCGACCAACATTCTCTTCAGAAGAAAGATTTTTTATCTCTTTAAGCACTTGTAGAACTCCTCTTTGTTTTTCAACACTCATCAACTCCCCAGCGCCAATCGAACGGGTCAAGGTCCTGACCAAAAAATTTGCTCGATTCCTTATAACAGACATTTCGTTATCAATCACTGGTGATTGAACTTCTTCATTTACCAAATCAACAACGAAATGTGGATCAACAACTATACAACTTCCAGATTCGGTTGATGCTGGATTCAAGTTCCCAATACGTCCTGATCTTGTAACTCTATTCATGTTCATCTTCAGAATCTACGTGAAGTTTTATGAGAATCAACAAAGAAGAACATTCGATGAAGAGAAAAAAGATGGAGTTAAGATTTACGCCTAAATAAGAAGAAAAAGAGGGAGTTTGATTTAGATTTTTTTCGTATCTATCTCTCAAACTCTTAAACAATAAACATTTATGATCTTTTCATAGACAATTTCATAAGTTTGCAGAATAACATAATTAAGTTCTCAAATTTCATAAACAATCATATCAAATCAATTAATCATAAAATTATCCACAATCCAACACAAATTAACCAACTACCTAATCAATTTTAACTTCAATTCAACAAATTTTCATCCATTTTTTATACCCAATTTACATATTTCATAAACCCTAGAATTATACCCAGTTCAAAAATCACAATTTCTAAAACCTAATTTATCTATTTTATAATCACATGATGAATCTTTAATATATATGCAAATTTAACAAACAAAACAATACAATTGTTAATAATGTAAACCTATAAAATCCTTTCTTTGTTTATAGTAAAGTTTGAGGTTATTACCTTCTTTGAAATAATTGTAACTTCAAATAGTTGGTATCTACCGATCCTTTGCAATTTTGATAAGGGGTTGAGCTTGATTTGGGAGAATGAGGTTTCACAAATGGGTGTGGTGGGAGGATTTCGTCTGTTTTGTTGGAAGTGTTCAGGAGAAATATGGTGGTTTGGAGAGGAGAAGACAAATTATATACCCTATCAGGCGTTCACCCAGCTGTCCGCCTGGTGAGACATGCGTTCGGCTAGAGATGCGCCTGATAAACCAGGCGGATGGCTAAGAGCGTGCCCGTCCTTTTTCGCACACGAACCAACTGCACGTGTAGAAAAATGACGGACGTTTGGCTATGATTCCGCCCCATCAGGTGTTCGGCTAAGAGAGTGTCTGTCTCTGGGGCATGCATCTAGGGGTGCCTCTATCATCAGGCGTTCTTTTTGGCTTACGCCTCTCATCGAGCGTTCACCAAATGTCCGCCCCACCCAAGCGTATTCATAGGCGTACGCCTGTTTCAACAGACGTTTACCTAGCTGTGCGCGCAACTCTAGGCGCTACCTTAGAAAGCCGCCCGATCAAATTTAATCCTGCACCCGTTGCGTTTCAGGTGGACCAAAGAGTAAAAAATTTACTCTTTGGTCGTTTTGTATACTCTTATAACTGTGGTTGCTCTAAAAGAATCATCAGAAACTTATATTCTTGTGTTCTTGGTTGGATCAAGGGGTACAAACCTTGGATCCAATTTCGTTGTTATATGACTCATTATATCCTGAAGACATTATTTCGCATACCCGTTGTAATCGCCAATTTGATTGGGAGGATAGAAATAATTGTCTAAAAAAAATCTTTTAGAGCCTTGAAAGTCAGAAGTACAACAATCCCTGTGTTGTTTTTCATTCGCTATTAAAACCCATTTTCCAACAGAACAAATGCAAATACCCTATTAGTGGTTTTGGTTGCAGAATTTTAGAGGTGAGATTCATGGGATCATAGGATTTGGTGGAATTATGATTCCCTTGGTACGTTCGGTTGTCCAAATCCCTTGGACTCATGTTTCCCTCGAGATTTATAATTCCACCAAAGTTGAGAAAGGATTCAAAGGTCCACCTCTTTTTACTCTTATTAACCTATATATTTAATCTTCATCATTAAAAGTGTCTCACTAGGTAAATAAAATTTTTTCGACATCGTAACCCATGACACAAAATAAAAATAATTTTATTTATCTTCAAAAATAAAATAATAATAAATAAATTATTTATATACAAAATAATAAAAATAATAAAAATAATTTTATCTTATAAAATTATAAGAACAAAAAAGTAAATAAAAATAACTATATTTATTTTCTATATATCTTAAAATATAATAAATAAAAAAGTAAACAAAAATAATTTTATTTATCTTTAAGAAATAGAAATAAAAATAATTTATTTATTTTTAAGAATAATAATAAATAAAATAGTAAATAAAGATAACTTTATTTCTTTTCAAACAAAAAAACAAAAATAAAATTTTTGTTTAACTTAAAAAATAATAATTTAAATAAAAATATTTTATTTATCTTCAAAAAAAAATTATCTTCAAAAAGAATTATTTTATTTATATTCGGGAAAAAATAAAACTTTCAATCTCCTTTAAGGTTGGATTATATATTTATGATAAAAAAACAATATATTCATATATGAAAATCTATTATAACTTTTTAGAGTTTATAACCGCTGTCAGATGATACACGGGATTTCAAATATGGAATTTATAAAAATCATAAAAAATTTTATTAAGTTGTCGTACACATTTTGGATTTACATGATTCCTAGAATTTCTAATCCCATGAAATCATAAATACCTCGGAAATATGATTTCTACAACCAAACCCACCATATAAGTAACGGTGAATTGATTCTTATTCAACACATCAAAAAATGTTATCTTCTCTCTTTTAAACATTATCAGTACCTTCTTATTGTGTGTCCTTAGTTGGATTAAGGGTAAAAATTGTGGTTGAAATAAAAAAAATTACTCTTACACCATGTTTGGTTGAGAGAATTAGAGGCGTAGTGATTAAATATGGGGTAATCTAATTCCAAAAATTGAATTAAATGGAGAAGGATTCTTTAATCAGAAATTTATGTTTGTTTCAGATAATTCAATTACAGGATGATTAACCAACTATCTAAAATCACTTAATACCCCTTATCTCTCTATATGTATATAATTCAAATTCATTCAACAAGTTAGTATTTGATTTTTTTTTCTGAAGCTTTCTATTTGATTATTGTTAGAAGTAAGAATATCAAAATAAAATAAAAAACTAACATGATGCGGCCTATTTGATTATTGTGAAGTAAGAATATCAAAATAAAATAAAAACTGATATGATGCGGCCTAGCTGTTTTTTCCCAATAGAGGACCAAGGTTGTAGCATCGGAACTCAAATCCCCATAAGTTTTGAAAACATACTTCTCTTTACAGATTTGATGGTTTCGCTCTCTCGAAAATACAGATGTTATGGACGCCATAATAACTGATCAAATCTTTCGACCAAATTGATAAACCCTGTGCATACCAACAATAGCAAAGATCATACAAGGACGTAGGAAACATCCACGACCTGTTTAGAATATTCATTCTATAGAATATTCTTCCATATATTATCGTATATTGTTTCCTAATATGTAACTCTTTTTTATATTGGGATATTGAGATTTATATATATGCTATAGTTGTAACGAGTTTATTAAGAATGAAATAATAAAAAACTGATTTTTCCACATCCTTCAAGTTGGTATCACAGAGCTAGGGTTCTTAAATCATGGGCAGTAATTCATGATCTGGGGAGGAATCATCTAGTAAGAAATCTGCCCCTATTATTGTTCAATCTGAAGGAGCACCATTCAAGGAAAGAATTATCCTTGATGAAACCAACTATGATTTGTGGTCACAAATCATGGAGATGCATATTGCTAAGAAAGAAAAAAAAATTGTCATTAAAGGTAAAAAAAAAAAATATCCACTGAAGAAGATGATGAATATGAAAAGTGGTACACAGATAATTAAAAAGTCCGGAGATGGTTGTTGATGTCTATATCACCAAAAATTATGAAAAGATATATTCGATTACCTACTGCTCGAGATATTTGGGAAGCATTATCTAAAGATTTTTATGATGGAGATGACGAACTGCAAGTATTTTCCCTAAATCAACGAGCGTTTTCTTCTAATAAAATGGTAGAAAACTCTCTATATATTACAGAGAGTTAATTGAAATCTTTGGAGAACTAGATCATCGTGATAAGGTGGTTTGGAATTGTGTTATGCACTTGCTCGTCCTGAGTCTGATCGAAGAACAACTATAGCTAAAGAATCATAAGAAATTGAAACTTCTGCTAGTGCGACTCGAAACCGATATATTCAAAATGGGTCTTTTCAAAGACATTCAAAGATCTCTAATGAAGTAGAAAAATCTACACTCAAGTGTACCCACTGTAATCAAACTGGACATACAAAAATTAATTGCTTTGGACTGGTAGGGTATCCAGAATGGTAGAATCAACATCTTGAGTCAAAGAAGAATCCTAGTGATGCAGCTGCCTCAACAAAGAAACAAAAAGATACAATAATATCTACATCAGTTGCAAGGGAAGGTAACGATGGTAAGGTCCTCAATACTTCTTCACTTGTTTTTAATAATTCATGGATAGTTGAATCTAGTGTTACAGACCATATGACATTTGATTCTAGACAAATCCAATCTGTAAAACCATCTTTTAAACAATTAGTCTCCACTGCAAATGGTTCACAAGCTCCAATTACTGGTAAAGGATCAATATCTCTCACTAAAACTTTGAATTTGTATTTTGTCTGAGTAGTTTCCTCCTTAGATTGTAATCTACTTTCAGTCTCCCAAATAACTAATAATTTACATTGTATTGTAATTTTTTGGCCTGACTTTTATGTATTTAAGGACATTAAAACGAGACAAAATTATTGGTTATGATGTGAAGCGTGGGAAGCTATACTACTTGGATCTAGCATCTAATAGTTCTGATAAGTTGCGTCAAACCATACTTGTGGATGGTTCTGATGGGGAGAGGCATAAATCACACGCTTAACACCTATACTTGGATCTGATGGGGAGAGGCATAATCTACTTGGATCTAGCATCTAATAGTTCTGATAAGTTGCGTCAAACTATACTATTTGTTATGGCATCAACGTTTGGGACATGTATCTTTTGGATATTTAAATAAGTTATTTCCTAGTTTGTTTACAAAACTCAATATCTCCGATTTTCATTGTGAAGTATGTGAACTTGCAAAAAACCTTCGTGCTTCTTTTCTATTATCTTTCAATAACAGTTCAGTTCCTTTTATGGTCATATATTTTGATGTTTGGGGTCCGTCTAAATTCACTACTTTGGGTTGTTCGAGATGGTTTGTTACTTTTATTGATGACTGCACTAGGATGACTTGGGTTTGTTTAATGAAAATTAAAAATGAAGTTAAAGTTGTTGTTTCAACAGTTTTATAAAAGGATTCATACTCAATACAACAAATAAGTTCAAGTGCTTCGTAGTGACAATAGAAGTGAATATATGGATTCTGACCTTCAACATTTTTTGAAAGAACATGGAATTATTCATCAACCCCAGCAGAATGGGGTTGCTGAGAGGAAGAATCGTCACCTATTGGAAGTTAATCGTGCTTTATTGATAGAAGCCCATATGCCATTATTGTATCAGGGAGAAGCACTTACTTCTGCAGCATATCTGATAAACCGAGTACCCTCTAGCACTATTGTGTTTCAGACACCATATCAAGAACTTACTGAAGCAGTTGTTGCTCTAATTTTCCGCCTCTTTTTTTTGGTTATGTAGCTTTTGTACATCTACACAAGAATCAGTGCGAAAAATTGACTCCTACGTCATTGAAGTGTGTTTTTCTGGGGTATGCAACAACTAAAAAGGATACCGTTGATATCATCCTCCAACCAAACGAATGTTTATTACATTGGATGTTGTTTTTCATGAAGACTCTATGTATTTTCGTGTGAGTCTGAACTTCAGGGGGAGTACCATCAAAAAATTCAGACACTTAATTACGATGAAGATGTATTTGATATTGCTGACTCTAGTGATACAGTTATTCAATCTGGTGATGGAGAAATTACCGAGTTAGAGACTGGAAACACAGTATTGGATCAGAATACTGATATTCAAGAAAAATTTAAAGTTCCAAGAGGTGAAATTTCATAGAGTAAAGTTATAACTTCTCCACATAATCATGAACCCACTATAATACCACAAGAAGATGACACATCTAACCAATAGTTTGTCGAGGATGTTCTTGAATCATCGAAAAAGCATATTCTGCAACGTATAAATAGAGGTATTCCTAAACCTACATATGAACTTAAAATCTCTAGTAAGGATAAGTACCCTATGAACCATTATGTCTCTAGCCATAGTTTGTCAGAAAAAAATAAGTCATTTGTGAATCAACTATCTAATGTCTTTATTCCTAACAATGTCCAAAAAGCATTATCTGATCCAAAATGGAAGAAAACTATGAATGAAGAAGAGAGATCCTTAATAGAAAATAATACTTGGGATTATGTTGATTTTCCAGAAGGAAAGAAGATTGTGGGGTGTCGATGGGTCTTCACGGTTAAATAAAAATCAAATGGTGAATTTGGACGTTTTAAAGCAAGATTAGTTGCTAAAGGGTACAACCAAACTTACGGAGTATATTATACTGATAATTTTCCTCCTGTGGCTAAAATTAACATAGTACGAGTCTTATTGTCTAAAATTATAAAGCAAGATTAGTTGCCAGCCAATATGGGTGGGTGGGCTTTCTTATACCCAAGCTTGTTCGCGTGTGTGATAGACTTGCCTTGAGCTTGTGCACATGCCAACCAAGGTTGATTGTTTTTTAATTTATTTCCTAAATAAAGTTAAGATTTTTTATTTCTGATTTAATGTGGGGGCAAATAATGCTTGGGATTTCTTATACCCAAGCTTGTACGCGTGTCTCATAGACTTGCCTTGGGCTTGTGCACATGCCAGCCAATATGGGTGAGTGGGAGTGGGTGGGATTTTTTATACCCAAGCTTGTGCGCGTGTGTGATAGACTTGCCTTGGGCTTGTGCACATGCCAACAAAGATTGATTGTTTTTTAATTTATTTCCTAAATAAACTTAAGATTTTTTATTTCTGATTTAATAGGGGGGCAAAATATGCTTGGGCTTTCTTATACCCAAGCTTGTGCGTGTGTGTGATAGACTTGCCTTGGGCTTGTGCACTTGCCAACCAAAATCGATTGTTTTTGAATTTATTTCCTAAATAAACTTAAGATTTTTTATTTCTGATTTAATGTGGGGGCAATTAATGCTTGAGCTTTCTTATACCCAAGCTTGTGCGCGTGTGTGATAGACTTTCCTTGGGCTTGTGCACGTGCCAACCAAGTTTGATTATTTTTTCATTTATTTCCTAAATAAACTTAAGATTTTTTATTTCTGATTTAATGTGGGGGTAAATAATGTTTGGGATTTCTTATACCCAAGCTTGTGTACGTGTATGATATATTTGCCTTGGCCTTGTAATATGCCAACCAATATGGGTGGGTGGGCATGGTGGGCTTTTTTATACCCAAGCTTGTGCGCATGTGTGATAGACTTGCCTTGGACTTGTGCACATGCTAACAAAGATTGATGGTTTTTAAATTTATTTCCTAAATAAACTTAAGATTTTTTATTTCTGATTTAATGTGGGGGCAAATAATGCTTGGGCTTTATTATACTCAAGCTTGTGCACGTGTGTGATAGACTTGCCTTGGGCTTGTGCACATGCCAACCAATATGGGCGGGTGGGATTTCCAATACCCAAGCTTGTGCGCGTGTGTGATAGACTTGCCTTGGGCTTGTGCACATGCCAACCAAAATCGATTGTTTTTGAATTCCTAAATAAACTTAAGATTTTGTATTTCTGATTTAATGTGGGGGCAAATACTGTTTGAGCTTTCTTATACCAAAACTTGTGCACGTGTGTGATAGAGTTGCCTTGGGCTTGTGCACATGCCAACCAATATGGGTGGGTGGACATGGGTGGGCTTTCTTATACCCAAGCTTGTGTGCATGTGTGATAGACTTGCCTTGGGCTTTTGCACATACTAACCAACATTTATTGTTTTTTAATTTAGTTTCTAAATAAACTTAATATTTTTTATTTTTGATTTAATGTGGGGGCAAATAATGTTTGGGATTTCTTATACCCAAGCTTGTGCACGTGTATGATATATTTTCCTTGGGCTTGTAATATGCCAACCAATATGGGTGAGTGGGCATGTTAGGCTTTTCTATACCAAGCTTGTGCGCATGTGTGATAAACTTGCATTGGACTTCTGCACATGCCAACAAAGATTGATTGTTTTTTAATTTATTTCCTAAGTAAACTTAAGATTTTTTATTTCTGATTTAATGTGGGGGCAAATAATGCTTGAGCTTTCTTATACCCAAGCTTGTGCACGTGTGTGATAGACTTGCCTTGGGCTTGTGCACATGCCAACCAATATGGGGGGTGGGCTTTCCTATACCCAAACTTGTGCGCATGTGTGATAGACTTGCCTTGGGCTTGTGCAAATACTAAACAAGATTGATTGTTTTTTACTTTATTTCCTAAATAAACTTAATATTTTTTATTTCTGATTTAATGTGGGGGCAAATAATGTTTGGGCTTTCTTATACCCAAATTTGTGCACGTGTATGATATATTTGCATTGGGCTTGTACATATGCCAATAAATATGGGTGGGTGTGCATGGTGGGCTTTTTTATACTAAGCTTGTGCGCATGTGTGATAGACTTGCCTTGGGCTTGTGCACATGCCAACAAAGATTGATTGTTTTTCAAGTTATTTCCTAAATAAACTTAATATTTTTTATTTCTGATTTAATGTGGGGGAAAATAATGTTTGGGATTTCTTATACCCAAGCTTGTGTACGTGTATGATATATTTGCCTTGGCCTTGTAATATACCAACCAATATGGGTGGGTGGGCATGGTGGGCTTTTTTATACCCAAAGCTTGTGCGCATGTGTGATAGACTTGCCTTGGACTTGTGCACATGCTAACAAAGATTGATGGTTTTTAAATTTATTTCCTAAATAAACTTAAGATTTTTTATTTCTGATTTAATGTGGGAGCAAATAATGCTTGGGCTTTATTATACCCAAGCTTGTGCACGTGTGTGATAGACTTTCCTTGGGCTTCTACACATGCAAACCAATACGGGTGGGTGGATACCTAAGCTTGTGTGCATGTGTATGATAGACTTTCCTTGGGCTTGTGCACATGCCAACCAAGATCGAATGTTTTTGAATTTATTTCCTAAATAAACTTAAGATTTTTTATTTCTGACTTAATATGGGGGAAAATAATGCCTAGGCTTTCTTATACCAAAGCTTTTGCGCGTGTGTGATAGACTTGCCTTGGGCTTATCCACATGCCAACCAAGATTGATTGTTTTTGAATTTATTTCTTAAATAAACTTAAGATTTTTTATTTCTGATTTAATATGGGGGCAAATAATGCTTGGGCTTTCTTATACCCAAGCTTGTGCACGTCTGTGATAGACTTTCCTTGGGCTTATGATCATGCCAACCAATATGGGTGGGTAGGCGTTCTTATACCCAAGCTTGTGCATGTGTGTGATAGACTTGCCTTGGGCTTGTGCACATGCCAACCAAGATTGATTGTTTTTTAAGTTATTTCCTAAATAAACTTAAGATTTTTTATTTCGATTTAATGAGGGGGCAAATAATGTTTGGGCTTTCTTATACCCAAGCTTGTGCACGAGTTTGATATACTTGCCTTGGGCTTGTACATATGCCAACCAATATGGGTGGGTAGGCATTGTGGGCTTTCTTATACCCAAGCTTGTGCGCGTGTGTGATAGACTTGCCTTGGGCTTGTGCACATGCCAACCAAGATTGATTGTTTTTTAATTTATTTTCTAAAGAAACTTAAGATTTTTTATTCCTGATTTAATGTTGGGGCAAATAATGCTTGGGCTTTCTTATACGCAAGCTTGTGCGCGTGTGTGATAGACTTTCCTTGGACTTGTGCACTTGCCAACCAATATAGGGGGGTTGGCTTTTCCTATACCCAAGCTTCTGAGCGTTTGTGATAGATTTGCCTTGGACCTGTGCACATGCCAACAAAGATCGATTATTTTTGAATTTATTTCCAAAATAAACTTAAGATTTTTATTTCTGATTTAATGCGGGGGCAAATAATGCTTGGGCTTTCTTATACCCAAGCTTGTGCGCGTATGTGATAGACTTGCCTTGGGCTTGTGTGCATGCAAACCAATATGGTTGGGATATGCGTTCTTATACCCAAGCTTGTGCATGTGTGTGATAGACTTGCCTTGGGCTTGTACACATGCCAACCAAGATCGATTGTTTTTGAATTTATTTCCTAAATAAACTTAAGATTTTTTATTTCTGATTTAATACGGGGGCAAATAATGCTTGGGCTTTCTTATACCTAAGCTTGTGCACGTCTGTGATAGACTTTCCTTGGGCTTATGCACATGCCAACCAATATGGGTGGGTAGGCGTTCTTATACCCAAGCTTGTGCATGTGTGTGATAGACTTGCCTTGAGCTTGTGCACATGCCAACCAAGATCGATTGTTTTTAAATTTATTTCCTCAATAAACTTAAGATTTTTTATTACTGATTTAATATTGGGGCAATTAATGCTTGGGTTTTCTTATACCAAAGCTTTTGCGCCTGTGTGATAGACTTGTCTTTGGCTTGTGCACATGCCAACCAAGATCGATTGTTTTTGAATTTATTTCCTAAATAAACTTAAGATTTTTTATTTCTTATTTAATATGGGGGCAAATAATGCTTGGGCTTTCTTATACCAAAGCTTTTGCGCGTGTGTGATAGACTTGCCTTGGGCTTGTGCACATGCCAACCAAGATTGATTTTCTAAAATTTATTTTCTAAACAAACTTAAGATTTTTTATTTCTGATTTAATACGGGGGCAAATAATACTTGGACTTTCTTATACCCAAGCTTGTGCACGTCTGTGATAGACTTTCCTTTGGCTTATGCATATGCCAACAATTATGGGTGGGTAGGCAAGGGTGGGCTTTCTTATACCTAAGCTTGTGGGCATGTGTGATAGACTTGCCTTGGGCTTGTGCACATACTAACCAAGATTGATTTTTTTTTAATTTATTTCTAAAATAAACTTAATATTTTTTATTTCTGATTTAATGTGGGGGAAAATAATGTTTGGGCTTTCTATTACCCAAGCTTGTGCACGTGTTTGATATACTCTCCTTGGGCTTGTACATATGCCAACCAATATGGGTGGGTGGGCATGGTGGGCTTTCTTATGCCCAAGCTTGTGCGCATGTGTGATAGATTTGCCTTGGGCTTGTGCACATGCTAACAAATATTAATTGTTTTTTAATTTATTTCCTAAATAAACTTAAGATTTTTTATTTCTGATTTAATGTGGGGTAAATAATGCTTGAGAATTTTTATACCCAAGCTTGTACGCGTGTGTGATAGACTTGCCTTGGGCTTGTGCATATGCCAACCAAGATCGATTGTTTTTGAATTTATTTCCCAAAGAAACTTAAGATTTTTTATTCCTGCTTTAATGTTGGGGAAAATAATGATTGGGCTTTCTTATACCCAAGCTTGTGTGCATGTGTGATAGACTTTCCTTGGGCTTGTGCACATGCCAACCAATATAGGGGGGTTGGCTTTCCTATATCCATGCTTGTGAGCGTGTCTGATAGACTTTCCTTGGGCTTTTGCACATGCCAACAAAGATCGATTGTTTTTGAATTTATTTCCTAAATAAACTTAAGATTTTATTTCTGATTTAATGCGGGGGCAAATAATGCTTGGGATTTCTTATACCCAAGCTTGTGCACGTGTGTGATAGACTCTCCATGGCCTTCAGCACATTCCAACCAATATGGGTGGGTAGGCATGGGTGGGCTTTCTTATATCCAAGCTTGTGCGCATGTGTGATAGACTTGCCTTGGGCTTGTGCACATGCCAACCAAGATTGATTGTTTTTGAATTTATTTTCTAAACAAACTTAAGAATTTTTATTCCTGATTTAATGTTGGGGCAAATAATGCTTGTGCTTTCTTATACCCAAGCTTGTGGGCATGTGTGATAGACTTTCTTGGGGCTTGTGCACGTGCCAACCAATATAGGGGGGTTGGCTTTCCTATACCTAAACTTGTGAGCGTGTGTGATAGACTTACCTTGGACTTGTGCACATGCTAACAAAGATCGATTGTTTTTTAATTTATTTCCTAAATAAACTTAAGATTTTTTATTTCTTATTTAATATGGGGGCAAATATTGCTTGGGCTTTCTTATACCAAAGCTTTTGCGCGTATGTGATAGACTTTCCTTGGGCTTGTGCACATGCCAACCAAGATTGATTGTTTTTGAATTTATTTTCTAAACAAACTTAAGATTTTGTATTTCTGATTTAATACGGGGGAAAATAATGCTTGGGCTTTCTTATACCCAAGCTTGTGCACGTCTGTGATAGACTTTTCTTGGGCTTATGCACATGCCAACCAATATGGGTGGGTAGGCAAGGGTGGGATTTCTTATACCTAAGCTTGTGGGCGTGTGTGATAGACTTTCCTTGGGCTTGTGGACATACTAACCAAGATTGATTTTTTTTTAATTTATTTCTAAAATAAACTTAATATTTTTTATTTCTGATTTAATGTGGGGGCATAATGTTTGGGCTTTCTATTACCCAAGCTTGTGCACGTCTTTGATGTACTCTCCTTGGGCTTGTACATATGCCAACCAATATGGGTGGGTGGGCATGGTGGGCTTTCTTATGCCAAAGATTGTGCACATGTGTGATAGATTTGCCTTGGGCTTGTGCACATGCCAACAAATATTAATTGTTTTTTAATTTATTTCCTAAATAAACTTAAGATTTTTTATTTCTGATTTAATGCGGGGCAAATAATGCTTGGGCTTTCTTATACCCAAGCTTGTGCACGTGTGTGATAGACTTTCCTTGGGCTTCTGCACATGCCAACCAATATGGGTGGGTAGGCATGGGTGGGCTTTCTAATATCCAAGCTTGCGGGCATGTGTAATAGACTTGCCTTGGGCTTGTGCACATACTAACCAAGATTTATTGTTTTTTAATTTATTTCCTAAATAAACTTAAGCTTTTTTATTCCTGATTTTGTGTGGGGGAAAATAATGCTTGGGCTTTATTATACCCTAGCTTGTGCGCGTGTGTGATAGACCTGCCTTGGACTTGTGCACATGCAAACCAATACGGGTGGGTGGGCTTTCTTATACCCAAGCTTGTGCATGTGTGTGATAGACTTGCTTTGGGCTTGTGCACATTCCAACCAAGATTGATTGTTTTTGAATTTATTTTCTAAAGAAACTTAAGATTATTTTTCCTGATTTAATGTTGGGGCAAATAATGCTTGGGCTTTCTTATACCAAAGCTTGTGCGCATATGTGATAGACTTTCCTTGGACTTGTGCACATGCCAACCAACATAGGGGGGTTGGCTTTCCTATATCCAAGCTTGTGAGCGTGTGTGATAGACTTGCCTTGGGCTTGTGCACATGCCAACAAAGATCGATTGTTTTTGAATTAATTTCCTAAATAAACTTAAGATTTTTTATTTCTTATTTAATGCGGGGGCAAATAATGCTTGGGGTTTCTTATACCCAAGCTTGTGTGCGTATGTGATAGACTTGCCTTGGGCATGTGCGCATGCAAACCAATTTGGTTGGGTGGGCCTTCTTATACCCAAGCTTGTCCATGTGTGTGATAGACTTGCCTTGGGCTTGTGCACATGCCAACCAAGACCGATTGTTTTTGAATTTATTTCTTATATAAATTTAAAAAAATTTATTTCTGATTTAATGCGGGGGCAAATAATGCTTGGGCATTCTTATACCCAAGCTTGTGCACGTGTGTGATAGACTTTCCTTGGGCTTCTGCACATGCCAACCAATATGGGTGGGTAGGCATGGGTGGGCTTTCTAATATCCAAGCTTGTGGGCGTGTGTAATATACTTGCCTTGGGCTTGTGCACATGCAACCCAAGATTGATTGTTTTTGAATTTATTTTCTAAAGAAACTTAAGATTTTTTATTTCTGATTTAATGTGGGGGAAAATAATGTTTGGGCTTGCTTATACCCAATCTTATGCACGTGTTTGATATACTTGCCTTGGGCTTGTACATATGCCAACCAATATGGGTGGGTGGGCATGGTGGGATTTTTGTATACCCAAGCTTGTGCGCTTGTGTGATAGACTTCCCTTGGGCTTGTGCACATGCCAACCAAGATTTATTGTTTTTGAATTTAGTTTCTAAAGAAACTTAAGATTTTTTATTCCTGATTTAATGTTGGGGCATATAATGATTAGGCTTTCTTATACCCAAGCTTGTGCGCATGTGTGATAGACTTTCATTGGGCTTGTGCACGTGCCAACCAATATAGGGGGGTTGGATTTCCTATACCCAAGCTTGTGAGCGTGTGTGATAGACTTTCCTTGGACTTGTGCACATGCCAACAAAGATCGATTGTTTTTGAATTT
>JAJJMC010021346.1:1146949-1181430 GCA_023531435.1 Papaver californicum | reverse complement strand
CCAACAAAGATTGATTGTTTTTTAATGTATTTCGTAAATAAACTTAATATTTTTTATTTCTAATTTAATGCAGGGGCAAATAATGCTTGGGATTTCTTATACCCAAGCTTGTGCATATGTTTGATATACTTGCCTTGGGCTTGTACATATGCCAACCAATATGGGTGGGTGGGCATGGTGGGATTTCTTATACCCAAGCTTGTGCGCATGTGTGATATACTTGCCTTGGGCTTGTGCACATGCCAACAAAGATTGATTGTTTTTTAATTTATATTCGAAAATCGCTTTGGAA
This sequence comes from Papaver californicum, assembly GCA_023531435.1. NCBI lineage: Eukaryota > Viridiplantae > Streptophyta > Magnoliopsida > Ranunculales > Papaveraceae > Papaver > Papaver californicum. The sequence continues at coordinate 1,181,138 of JAJJMC010021346.1, read as the reverse complement.
CTTCGCAATAGAATAGGGGCAAGTACGCATGCTTTAAAGGCAAATTGTATTCTTCTGCTTAGTTCCCGCAGCAACAAGTAGAAGCTACAAAGTTTTCTACAACATTCATCTATTGTTTTCCAAATCTAGATAAGCCACAACCAACAACGAAAACAACCATCAACAGACTCGTAGGAGAAAAGAAAGCCAATTGAAACAAATGAGAGCAGTTTTATGACTGAAACTTAAGATGAAAGCCATAGCCAGCAACAATGTGTTTGTAGTCGCAATCACAAGAGCTTGTTACCCGACTTAAGCTATTTGAACGGCATCCTCGAATCACAAGCGATCTACTGGCATCCAGTATCTTGGGTTTGATACATCAAAACACTCCAGACAACTACCTTAAATAAGTGCAGAAGCAATTGTCTCGAAGAGAGCTACTTGCACCAGCCAGACAAGGATCTATGTCTCCACCGCGTATGCATGCTTAAATAAAGCCAGAAATATACCCACCAGAGTCGCACGCTTCAGGTCAACCCAAGGCACATATTCCTTGCACGATGAGATACCCGACTCCGAACCGATCACTAACCTCTTCTTCAGCACAACTTTAGTTCATCCACAAGTTTGAGAAAGTCAATCCATAGCCGATCAAAGAGGAAAAAAACATTATGATAGCAACTACAATTGAAGCATGTGGACCGAGAAATATAGATTGATCGGGATTGAAGAAGATATAATGAAATACACCTAGTCTGAAGGAATATTACGCAAAGCCCAACTCAAGCCCAGATTCGGACAACTTGCAGCTTAACAAGAAGCCCAAGTTACTGCAACTCAAATTTTGACTTGGGGTCAGTTTGGAAGATTCACCGAGCAACAGTAAGCCAAGACTCGAGACAGAGGTATCAAACGCAAACACCTACAACAGTACATACACAAGGCTAAGATGATTTTCTTAAGGATTGCTCTTCAAACAACTTTCAAGAAAAGAGGTAAAATATAGTATCAAAATATCACAGCGACGCGTGGTACAAGATTAGGATAGGAAGCACTTAATATAATAGAACCATGTGCACTTTATTAACCTGGCGTTTTTGAGGGCGACCAAAAACTAATTTGGGGCTAATTTTTTAATCCAATCCCATGGATGTGGCTAAGGGATAACCTAGTGGTATATAAAAAGACTTAAATACCCTTTCACTAATCAAACAATTACCATAAAACCTTTCACTAACAAAACCTAAACCTAAACCTATTCACACTTATTCTCTACCGATTACCAATTTCTGTTTTCTCTTCTTCTTATATTGTTTTCAAACTACCGATTTGGCAGAATCGAATTCATCTTCAACCGATTAATCGTAAACCAAATCATCGTATAATCGTAAGCCAATTCATCGTCATTATTACAATCTAAAAATGGCAAGAAAGAAGCAAACAACTCGTCAACCTCCTAATACAGAGTGGCCGGATTTTCCCCGAGAGATTGTTGAAGAACATAACGAAGAACACGAAGAACGCGAAGATGATGACCTAGAAACGGAGACCGATTCCGACAATCAACCTCTCCAAAACTTTATAATGACTCCAATAAGGTAAGGGCTTACTATTATTTGTGTTTATATTGATTCAATCGAATGAATTCGTCACTAGAATATCAAGGGTTTTAGGTTAGATTTCATAACCGGTAGTTTCGTGGTTGTATTAAACTACCGATTATGTTAGTGTTCTTCATTGCTCATGAACATCATGCACAATCGGTATTTATGTTTAGTCATAAACTACCGATTGTATTCCTGTACCAAAATTTAGTGATAATCGGTAGTTTCGTATAGGGTTAAACTTCCGATTATGCAAGTTAGTGATCCTCAAAAACATCGATCACAATCGATAGTTATTTTTACACCTAAACTACCGATTATATTCCTGTCTCCAAATTGACACATAATCGGTAGTTTAGTATAGGGTTAAACTTCCGATTGTGAAATTTAGTGGTTCCTCAAACATCGACCATAATCAGTAGTTATAATTTGGTCATAAACTACCGATTATATCCTGTACCAAATTTAGTTATAATCGGTAGTTAATTTTTTTATGTAACTAACGATTGTATGTGTGTCCATAGATTTTTATGTTCCATTTTTTATGCACAACCGGTACATAATGTAGAGCCCGGGCTACCGATTATACACAATCAATAGTTACGTTGTTTTTTTACTACTGATTATGAACAATCGGTTGAGTTTAATGTACTTTGTCTACTGATTATGTACTGATTAAGCGATGTCTTGTTGGAAATAATTGTTCTTAGTTTTGTATCAAAGAGGGGAAAGGCGATCTAAGCATTCCCACGATACAATTCTATCGGGGCCTCGTCGTGAAGGGGGGAAGAAGGTAACTTCTAGTGCAAGAAGTCAAAATAGCGCTAGCGGAATTGTTATCACAGAAGGAACTCAACCAAGTGTTCCAAGAAGTACAAACCTAGAAGAAGGAGGACCAAGTGCTCCACAAGATAGATACTTTAATGAAGGAGGGCCAAGTGGTAGACAAGAAGAAGGAAGTGGTACAAAGAATCCAGCTAAGAAGAAAGGAGGACACAAGGTCCCCGACTCTTTGAAGACGAAGGGTATACAACAAGGCCAAATCCCTGGCCTCCCAAGAGATAGAGGAGATCTATTATTTGGGTACAAAGACTCTTGGGCGAAAGAGATTTACTCTACTGAGGTAATAATTATAAAACACCATTCTTAACATATTGTCTTTTTATTCGTAGAAGTGTTAACTGTTATTCTAATTGTTTTTTAATTCGTCGTGTATATTAGGACCATTCTAATGTGGTCAGTCTACTCAAACCTACGGCTGCACCAACAAAGATGAACGATTGGCCGCTAGAAGGTGAGTGTCAATGGTTCCAGCAAATTATACTGCAGTTGGGGTTATCTACGGCTGCCGAGAATTCAATTTTATCTCATGACCGGGTGTCGATATCGGCCTTCATGGAGAGGATGTATCCTGAGACCGATACCTTCCACATGCCGAGGGGAGAGATAACGATCACCCCCGATGATATGGTGCATATTCTAAGTCTCACTGACAATTGTACGGCGGTGAAGTTTGATTATGTGAAGCAGTTAAGTTGCGACCAGCTTTATGTTTACACTAAGAGGTGCCTTGGTTGGGACCGAACGACATCCGATGAAGAGTTCAAACGGTGCGCTCCTTACAAAATCAGGCAATTCAGCATGGTTCAACTGATGAAAATGTTCAGAGGCACCAAGGACAAAGAAAAGATGAACCCAGAGTTTAGCGATGACCAGGTCAATGCTGCATCCACTGCATATCTTCTCCGCGTTTTGGGATGTGTAATTTTCCCCAATGATAGTGGCAACCGGGTCGACGCCAACCTCCTACAACTTTTGCATCCCCTCCACAAAGTTCGCGACTATTCGTGGGGCACCGCATTTCTTGCGTTCTTGATGGAAGAGATGAGAAAGGCATCCAGGGAACAGACTAGCCAAATTGCCGGGAATGTGATCTTACTACAAGTATTTTGGTAACTCCATTGATGGTTTGATTTTTATTTATTTTTTCCTCTTTTAAGATTCAATTTTCTCATACTTGGTTTGATATGTACAAACATGGATCTATGACCACTTCCCGTCCCTCGAGTTGGCTAAAGAGAACCCGGCATGGGAGAAAGGAACACCCCGAGGCACGAAATACATCTTTGAGGGCAACCATTCAAGAACTAACGAGCAGGAGTTAATTTCTTTGACAAGGAAATTAGACTCAATGGCGTCCAAAGAAGTATGCTTTGATCCATATAGGAAAGACCTATCTAGTGGTCATATAGCGCGAAGGTCTGAGTTGTCATTCTTTGAAAAAAAGAGCCGTTAAGACTCTAATCTATATAAGAAGGGTGACTGGTTCTCATTTATGCACCTCTAATACATTTTAACTCTCCAACATCTAAGAAATAACCGTATAGATTAATGGCTCAACCGTTTACGGTAGAGGAAGATTTATCGTTATGTAGGCGCTATGTGCAATTCTATCCGAAGCGAGGAGAATAACGTATGTAAAATGGTGTAATGAGTATGAGTTATTTGGATAGTATTCACAAACATTTTTGTGTTGACACCGGGAACCCCAATAACCGTAATAAAGCTGATCTTTTTTTTCGATTTTATTCTATAGGCAGAGAATTGATTTATTTGTGAATCTAACTTATCTTGTCAATCGATATCGTTTGAGGGGTGAAACTAATGATGAAGTTATAGCGAGATCTCTCGAGGAATGACGACGATGGAAACAATCAAATTACCGTTACGAAGCTCATTTCAATATCATTAAGGTGATGGATAGATTCAACCCGTTTAAGGTTCGTCCACGCCGTTAAAGCGGAAAGGAATTTTCCAAGACAATGTAAAATAATAATTAATATAATAATAGTGTAAAAAGACAGGTTTATAAACAAAAACCAAAACCTAATTCTTATTCTTCTCTACCTATTCACGCCTCTTTTTCTTCTCATTCCTTCTCTACCTCTACCTCTACCTATTCTCAAATAAAATAGCCTCCTTTTCCATTTCTTTTTCTCTACCGATTCTTCTACTCCCTTTACTCTCATTCTCCATTGAAAATGGCTCTAAAATCTTTACCTAAAAAATCAAAGAAGGGAAAGGAAAAGATGGTGATAAAGGAGTTCAAAACCATTGAAATCAATTCGTCAATCGATTCCGATGAACTTCCCCTCCGACCAAAAAATGTTCCTACCCAATCAAAGAAGGGAAAGGAAAAGTAAGTTACATCCAACTTTTATGTTTTTACTTATTACTTTGAAGAAATCATGATAATTTTTGTTTATAGACTTGTGCCTCTAGTTCATCATTTCTGAAAAACATCATGCACAATCGGTAGGTATTGCATAATTTTATTTACCGATTATACAATCAGATATTTACTGAAAACACTCCCTACCGATCGTGTGTAATCGGTTGATATTTCATATTTTTAACTACTGATTGTGTGCTTTTGTTTATTTTTATAATAGCTATTGTGTAGTTAGTTAATAATCAAGATTTGGGTATGTTCATTAGGGTTATGGATGAAGATGATTCCGATGAAGGTCTTTCTCCTGCTCGAAAGGCTGAATTGCTTTCTCGTCCTCTTTTTAATTTGCCAAAAGGAGTTTCCGAGGTAGAAATATATCAAATGATGCTGGACGATCCGAATTTCTCAAAAATGATGAAGGATCCTAATTTTTGGTGGAACGGTCCTGACAATCCCTTCAATTGGGTTGATATTTCATTTTCGGATGAAGGATCTGAGGCAGAAATGAATCGAAGGATAGCAGCTGATCCGGATTTTGATCCTCGACTCTTTTTCAGGGAGAAATACTTCTCAGGCATAAACCCATACTACAATGAAGCTGGAGAGTACATATGTCCAGTTCACGATGATGAAGTTGTTGCTGATCCTAAGGGGAACGTGAAGAAGAAGAAGAAGAAGAAGAAGAAGTGGGATGAAACTAGGACCAAGTCGAGAGTAACAAGGATTGGAAGAATTTCATGAGAATTTCTATGATGTGTTTTGTTTTGTTTTTTTCGGATGTATTTATTTTTTTTGAAAAAGTTTAATGAACAATGTGTAGTAAGTTTATTTGAACAAGTTTTTATTCGGATGTTGAAATAGTATTAAGAAGTTAGATGTTAAGTAAAATCGGCATAATCGGTAGATAATAATGTTTCTAAACTACCGATTACATACAATCGTTAGTTATTAAAATTCCGTGCTACCGATTATCCACAATCGGTAGTTATTTATGTTCACTAACTACCGATTATGGAAAGAAAAGTCCTGGACAAGAAAACCATTATAATCGGTAGATAAAATTGATCTTTAAACTACCGATTACAAAGTTAAAAAATTTAAAGTTTAATTCAATTCAAGCTACAATCGGTAGATATAAATTTTCAATTCCTATCGATTGTGAAAGATGAAAAGTTAGAAATTTTGGAAAGTTTTGAGAAATTCAATTTGGGGCGACACCTATAATCGGTAGTTTAAGTACTCCATTAATTTTCTAAAACATTAATTTGGGGCGACACCAATCTAAAACACTCTCGATTTCTATTCCAAAACTAACTCAAATAATTTTCTAACACTAACTATAACCAATTTAATTAACTAATTAATCAAAATTAACACTAATTAAGCAAGGGTAGATTAGCCATTATATAAAATATATGAATAAGGGATGTATTGATATTGCTTCACAATGATCTTATTTTATTTTATTAGTCGTCCCAAAATGATTTTTGGTCGTCCTCAAAAACGCCAGGTTTATTAACACCGTTACTAGTTCTTATCCTAATTAGTCATCCCTAACGCTATTATAACTTAATGTAGTTCCTTTCTCTATAAAAAAGAAATATAATATGTTTATAAGGATCCTTTCTGTTCTCTAACATAGAGCTCATCAAGAACTTGAGCCTCCATTTATGGAGTTTATATGTAAACAAATCATCATAGTGAAAATCCTGTGGATGTAGGCTTCGTTTATGGTCGAACCACGTAAAGATCTTGTGTTCCCTGTTGATGTACTTTATCTCTCATTTGTTAATAATCTTTATCTTAATTATGGTTAGATTTCTTTGGGGTTTAGTAGTTAGATTTTTAGCTACTACACTTGTTGAAGTTATGTAAAATGAAACCCTGGCTACCAGCAGAAATGGAAAAGAAATTATTGAAGACGAGAGGTTTGAGTTAGGATTGACGAAAAAATGTTTGGGATCGAACATCACAATGAAAAGCTTAAGTTTGTTTTTTTTCTTTAGGGAAAATGGCTGAAAGTTCTGAGAAATGAAAAAGAGAAAATGAGAGTAGGGTTTACAAAGAGGTCGATGAGAACGAGGTTGGTTGTTTAATCTCCAACCGTTGATACAAATAGATGATATCTAACCATGGGTTGTGGGGCCACCTACTTGTATCTTCCAATAGTATCAATTAACTTTAACCGCCGTTTATAAAAGTCTATTAATAGGACAAATTTGTAAAATTTAGGCATAATTATAAGACAGATTCTAGCTTCTAAACAAGTAAAACGGTAATTTCTAACAATGCGCTTTGAGTGCTAACATCAGTCGTTTTAAGAAAGCCAATATGTTCTAAAAAAACTAATTTTCCACTAGTGGTATTATTTATAAATAGAAGTGTGAGGATATTTTTGTATCGGTAGGAGTTGTTCTTATAGGTAATAGGGATCCAACGGATAGTGTATCAATCCAAATTTTAAAAAATTAATCGTTGGCTTAAGGTTCCAACGGATCATTTTTAAAACATAAAAATAGTTCGGTCAGGATATGTTGTTATCGATATAGCCAAACTTTAAAAATATCAAAGTATTGTATCTTAGCAAGAGGTTCTGCAAGTTCGACAATAGGCACCAATAATCGAACTTTTTTTCCCAAATAAAAAATAAAAAGTTCGGTTATTAGTAAAATTATAAGGCTAGCCGAACCTTTCTCTGTTTTTCCAATATGATGTGGTTTTTAAACCGAGCATTCGGTTTATCAGTCGAAATTTTTGTTCAGCTAATTATACATTACCTTTACAAACCGAACTTTTAAACCGAACTTACGAAATTCAGTAACTAAAGATTCAAACCAAGTTAAACCAAGTTACGAAGCATTAACGTAAAATACAAACCAACTTACAAAACTTATACCATTTAATTGTACTAAAATACAAACATACTTAATTCATAAAAAAAATGTTTTAAACATTCATGCAGCTTTCCGAGAGTGCGATGACCTCTTTTACCACATCCAAGTTCAGGATCTTGTTCTTCATTGGGCTGGGTCTCATCTCCACTTGGTTCCATCCTAGTAGCCGCAGCCGCACTTGAACCTTCCCCTTGTTGTCGACTCATCTTGGACGCCTTCATCTTGCTCAGCCCCATCTTATTGTTTGATATGACTTTCTCCCATTAGTTGTAAAGGGATGTTTGTTCTTCAATCGACATAAGGGCTCCCGTGCGAATTTTAGCCATCATTTTCGTCAATATCTTCCTATCCTCCTTAACATATTAAAAGTTAAGCATAAAAATATATTATTTTAGATCAAACTTAATAACACGTCGAAAATCATAAAGAGAAGAACTTTGTTTACCATACTCTCCAACACCTTCGCCACAAGTAGGCGCCTTCCCGGTTTCAACACCCTTATCCTTCGCCCTATCCTCCCTAGTTTGTTGAACTTGATTTATAACGTAGGTATGAGTAATACCTAGATACCAATCCATGTACCCTTCTTCATAGGAACTTTGAATACCCTCCTCCAAAGATATACACTCTTCTTCATCAATAATGTATTCATCCATGTTGTTTCACATATGTGGCGTTGGCGGTGGCTTATGTCTTGTCTTAAATAAATTGGGTGTGTTTTTTGTACCCTTCTTCATATATCTTAAGTTTTCATTCTCCACGGTTGGTATAGTCTGCACACAAGAAAGATGGCAAAACACTCTTCGAGGGTTGTACATCGAATAACCGCCAGGAATGAACAATGGACCGTATTAAGCTGCGACTGGAGAAATCTCAACCTAAGAAAAAGATTAGGGGTGAAAAACTACTTCATGGGCTCCAAAATATTCCAACACTCTCCTCGTGTATGCCAACGAATTCTCTTTAGCCTTCAGCTGCGCGCGTTTGTACTCGTATTTTCCGGTCGTCGGCTTCCCAGCAAGCCAACCTTTCTTCTCATCAACCAATTTTACTACAGGGAAGTGGTCGTACACCCACATCTAATGGAAAAAATCAAGTTTAACAAAAGTTCGGTTAAAACAAAAATTCAATTCTCGACCCAACATAAGAAAGTTCGGCTACATATAAAGATTCATCAATCTTATTTCTTCAAAATTTATGGGTATGGGTATGTCAAAGATTACTTGGAAGAAAGTGTAATAGCCTCCAATTTGTGAAGTATTAATCTGATTAGCGCTTCTAAGTTGGTCTTGAAGGAACGTAAGGACCGCAGTGCCCCAAGAGTAATCATTAACCTCTTCGAAGGGATGCAAAAGCTGAAGAAAATTGACATCTACCCTGTTTCCAGAAGTGTCGAGAAATATAAGGCTTCCTAGATGATACAACAAGTAAGCGATGACATGTTGCTTAATCTTGTCCTCGTCCATTATCAAATCTCATCTCTCTACTTTCTTTCTTGTCCCTCCGAATTCCCTTTTCAAAGACGACCAACTTGAACTTCCCCAGCTTCTTCAGCGGACGTCCCTTTTCATCGATCTCCATCAACTCCATACCATCTTCAGTATCCTTAACATAGCTTCTGAACTCCACCTTGGTCTTACTTCGGCTCCATTCTAGCTTCCTCTCCGCTAAAACTTCTATATCTCCAAAACTCATCTTAGCTTGATAGCCTTCAGAAACACATTTTCCATCCATTGTAAGACCCGTGATCTTGCGCACGTCATCAGGAGTGATACACATCTCGCCAAATGGGAGGTGCAAAGTATCCATTTCTGTGTAGAACCTCTCGGCAAACACTGATACGTTGACACTGTCAAACTCGGCATGTGCATAATGGATAACAGACCACAAAACACATGATTTGACTCTCTCCACCACCTGTTCACACTCATACTCTATATCCCATGAAACCGCCTTCTGGCGTCTCAAAAGTCTAGTCGCGTTGTTATGATCCTACAGAATTAACATAATCATTGACTAAAACACAAAAAAAATCATAATTAAGAGAACATAAGTCGGAAAAAATATATATGGTTAAGATTCAATACCTTCGTCGAGTAGATTTTAGCATCTCATGAGTGTTTGTAGAAGAACAACACTTCGCCTCCATCTTCTGGCGTACCACGGGGTGAGTTAGAAGCAGTTAAAAACAAATCATCATCAGGAATATGTGCATATCTAGCACAAGGTATCTTAGGCGTCTTCTTCTCTTTAACAACAACAAGAGAAAGATTTTGTTGTGGATCTTCCTCTTTCTCTTCCTCTTCCAAATCATCTTCTGTTTCCTCATCCTCAACTTCCTGCTCTATCTCTTGGTTCACTTCACGGATTACAACTCCCGGTAACAACCCCGACCTCTTTCTAGCTTTAGTTCCACGTTTGGTTGCCCCTAGGTGTTTATCATGGCGAGGCATCGAATTTCTAAGATCTACCACCACCTTCTGCTTAGCTTTACCTTTCTTGTTGCCCCTAAAAACAAAAAAAAAAAACTACTTAACGAAATTCAAATAACAAAGCATGAAGTTGGGTTAAAAAAACAAAAAGTTCGGCAAAGAATATCAATATCGATTTAACCAACCAAAAAGTTCGGTCAATAAACAATATGTTCGGTAGCATATACCCTACTATTACAAAAATAGTCTAATGTTCCACTGCATTTTATATTTTTAGGCTAGCGGAACTTATGTTTACATTTTGGACTCAGAAGTTCGATCAACAAAAAAAATGTTCGGCTAGCATACATCCAAATAACCCAAAAACAGCATAATGCTCAGCTGAGAAAAAATAGACCGAACTTTTTGTTCCCATTTTTGAGTAAAAAGTTCGACTGAAAGGCTAACTATTGATCTAGCCGAACTCCCAATTTTTGTTCTCAGCTAAAAAGTTTGACCTCAAATTATTGAGAAACCAAAAGTTCGGCTATCCATTTTATTCTTTCTTAATCAGACTGTTATTGGTGTTCTTGAGAAACAGAAAGTTCGGTTGATAAAATACTAAATTCCTAGTCGAACTTTTTACTGAAATCACATTTTGAACCTTAGTTTTCATGATTTGAAGTCGAATCAACAATCATAAACGCATAAAAACGAAGGGGTTTGTCAGGAATTACCTTATAATTTGTATGTTGGTTTGATCAGGAATTGGTTCTCTCATTTGGGGCTCAATTTTGGTTTCAACAACCGTCCTTCAACTTCTTGTTGGTTTGGTTGATTAGCTGCTTGATTTGCAAGCGCCGCAATCCCAAGATTAGGTCGTACATTTCTTCTACATTGTTTAACACGAGTCATTTGTAGACGATAAAATTAATCGTCGATGAAATTCGTTTATGAATCGACGATTAATCGTTTATGGAATATGAAGAGGGAAAAAGGAGAAGAAGAGTTTTTGAAAAAAGAATCGGTTAGTTATGATTTTGTTTTAGGATTTAGGTTTATATTTGTTTTGGTTTAGGTAGTTATTAGATTAGGATAAATTTAATAAAGGGTACCTTAGTCAATTCATCACATTAGGACACCCCTTAGCTTTGTAGGACTGATGGTCTAAGTATGTACGGGTCCCTAAACAATTGTTCCAAAAGAATGGGTTAGTTTTGCCTCATCTGAACCATGTAATCTAAATACTAAAAGGCATAGACAAATAAAGCTCCCATGTTAAACGGTAATGAAACTCTCGCTTCTTATTGGTCAAAATAGGCCTTTGGAAATGCAATAATTTTGGTGAGGACACTTAGTAAAGTTTTATTGGTGTAAATATTCTGGGGTAATTAAAAGAAACTCACTCTCCTATTGGATATTATATTTAAAAATTATTACACTTCTTTTACACCCCATACTTACTATTTCGTTTTTTGAAGATACCCTTTCCCTATTTATTTTATTCATATTCCGTCGGTAAATTTTAGGAATTCGAGCCAATCAACTGGATCTAGTATAAAAATCCGGAGTTTTTTTTATGGACTCAACTCAAGTCTTCAAATAAAGACTTTCCTTGAAAAAATAACGAAATTGGAATTATAATATTACGAAATAGGATAGGTCCCTCTTTTTCCAAATTGATAAAAAAAGCAAAGACACTTCTATCCTATACCAATAGTACCGGATTAGCATCACATACAGTGGATTGACAACACCTCAAATCGACGATCTATACATTTAATCGTTTTTAATAAACGACTATGGGTAATTATATATTTCTAATCCTTTCGTGTTTTAAGTTCCAGAGTATGTGGCTTTCACATCCTGATTTAAGAGGGGTTGTAACGGAGGTGTGGAACAGGGTTATCTATGGTTGTCCAATGTTTGTGCTAATGCAAAAACTTAAAGTCTTTCAAGGCAGTAGTAAAAGTTAAAGAGGTTTTTGGTGATATTAATTCTCAAGTGGTCAATGCTATTCAAGATATGGATGTGGCACAACAACATCTGCAAGACAACTGCTTTAGAGAAGATCTTCATTAGGCTAAAATGGATGCTGCAAAGAGAGTGGATAGTGCCTTGAAAAAAAGCAGACTTTCTGGAGGGACAAGTCAAAAGCAACTTGGATTTCTGACGGTGACAGTAACACAACTTTCTTTCATCGCATTGCTAAGATTCATTGAGAGATGGTGAGATGGCTATGGATCACGATAAGATTGCTAATCATATCGTGGATTATTTTACTGATCTCTATGCCAACGATGATACTCGTATCAATACTGGCTTGGTGGACATCCATATTCAGGAATAAGTGACTTATCATGAGAATATTTTTCTTACTCTTATTCCCTCTATTGATGAAATTAAACAAGCTATCTTTGATATGAATGCTAACGCCTCCCCAGGTCCTGACGGATTTGGAGGTGCCTTTTATACTCATTTTTGGGATGTCGTAGGTTATGATGTTGCAAGGTCAGTTCAAACTTTCTTTGAACATGGGTGGTTGGTGCCTAATGTGAATCCGAATCACATTATCCTTATTCCTAAGGAGCCTGGAGCAGATGTTGTTGAGAAGCTTAGAAAACTTGCTTCTAGAGGTGTGTTTGCCTTTTGATGAAGGTGGACTCAACATCAGGTCCTAGGGTTCTTTATATCACTCAGCTTTGATGAAGACGACTTGGAATACACTAAATGACAATTCACTTTGGAGTAATTTCTTACGCAAGAGATTTTTTAGTGGTACTAATGTTATTAAGAGTTATTAAAAATCTTCTATTTGGATGGGTCTCAAGAAACAGTGGATTCAAATGCAACCGCGAGTCCTTTGGTTGATAGGAGCTGGTGGCAAAGTGGACTTCTGGGCTGATAGGTGGTGGAAAAATTTGATTTTCTCGTTGGCAGATTTGCTGGACTTAAGTGAAGATAAACGGAAAGCTATGAAAACTCTAGTTAGTAACTTTATTCTAAACGGAGCCTGGTCCATACCTGATGTAGTAGCCACAAGGCTCACACCTGAAATGTTAAATGAAAAATTGAGGTGCCTATTGCTAGTCATTTGGATGACAAACGTGTTTGGGAAGGTAGTCTAACTGGAGATATCTCACTAAAGACAGCATATGATTTTAATAGAAGTAGAAAACTTGCAAGAAAATTTTTTGTTGACTTGTGGCAGGTAAAAGTTCCTCGAAGGAGGAAGTGGATTGTGTGAAAAATCATTCATCAAAAATTACCAACAGATGATAATGTCCATATTCAGTTGGTTTCGGTTTGCTTAATGTGCTCAGTTAAACATTGTAGGGAAACTACTAATCAGCTCATGTTTGAATATGATTACGCATTACGCCTTTGGGGATGGATTGGAACTGTCTTTAACTATGATTTGATGTGTACTTCAGTTTCTAATGTGATTGACAGGATTAGGCGTTATTCTGGATCTTCACAGATTTGTAATCTTCTTTATGTGGTTGTGGTTAGTGGATTCTGGTGTATTTGGTGGACGAGAAATTTGTTAAAGTTCGAAGATTATTTAGTTCCTATTCAGAAATGTGTTGAGAAGCTTAGAGTCCTCATATCGGAATCTTGTGGATTGGTGGATGGTTATATAGGTTCTGATTTGCGTGAGCTGCTCACTTTGAGATTTTTTGGAGTCCAAGCAATGGCTAGGCGTGCTCCTAGAATTTTTATGGTGGGTTGGCTTCCGCCTATGGAGGGTTGGATGAAGCTTAACACGGATGGTTGTTCGTTGGGTAACCCTGGTAAGTCTGGTTGTGGAGTTGTGCTCTGTAATCACTTGGGTTTGGCTATGATGCTTTTCTACATATCTAAGGATCGATACTTCGGTAACAGCTGAGTTCTGGGGAGCTATTCATGCCTTCAGAATTGCGCAAGAGTATAACATCAGATGTATCTAGTTTGAGCGCGATTCGATGAACATAATTCTAGCAATTAAAAATAAGAATTTGGTGTTTTGGCGTTTCAAAGTTCAGTGGGAATTGTCTTAACTATCTAAGCAGGTACAATTCCGGTTTTCTCATATATAGAGAGAGGGGCATTCTTGTGCAGATTTATTAGCCAGGGGGGTGAACTCTGAATCTCACCATTGGTGGAATTCCAAACCAAATTTTCTGCAGGCTGCAGTGTATGGGCTGACAGAAGTGTCAGGCATGTTTATGGATTTCGTTAGTATTTGTTTTTGTTATTTTTCTCTTCTTTCCTCTGGAGGGTAATATGTCATGTAACGCCCCACTTTAAAATTCTAGGTCGGCCGTCCTAAAAAGAGAAGTGAAGCATACTCATGGGAATATTTTACACACATAACCTTCAAGCCAAAAAATTGATATCCAGTTATCATATGGAGCCCATGTACAGAATAGTTTCAAAACGAATAGTTTTTTTTTAAAGAACTGACGAGAGTTGTAAAACCTGGTGAAATCTCTTCAAAATAAGAAAACTAAACTTCGACACGCAGGTCAATTTCCCCAAAACGAATTATAGACATTTACTTGAAAGAAAATATAGTCTTGGAAACAAACATTTAAAGAATTAGCCTAATAAGCACCTTGAAGACAAAGATAGAGCAGCTTTCCGGGTCAGAAAGGCAATCTACAAGCTAGGTTGCTCCACGGTCACCGGTTCCTGAAAGAAAAGTAGTCAGTTAGGTCAGACCCCAACTTAAAGTAGGCTTTCGCACCCTTATAAACCTTAGAATAACCTCAAAAATTCAAACTCCTTGAAATGGCGACAAAATATGAAAATAATTTATAAAAGAGTCTTTTTTAAAACAATAGGTTTGATAACTGAAAAATAGCACAGAACCTTATATTGTGCATAAGACACGGAGACACCAAAAATAAAGCTTAACCGGTAGAAATAAAACAGATTTCCCACCCTCAGAATTAATCGACAACCCCTCTCTGTAACTTCAAACTCTAACCGTACTACAACACCTAACGACTCTTGCATAGTCCATTTAACTCCCGACCGTGCATCAGAATTAAATGTTGTCGACCCCTTTACAGATAATAGATGCATATCTTCTAGGCGACCCCTCGGTCATCGCCCAACTGCATTTGGGAGTCGAGCCCAAACTACGAGTCTCAAACAAGTAACATACAAGCACAACGATCACTTTACTCCCCAGTGATATTTTGTTGTTATACACATTACAACATGACTGCTTCCAACATCAACAAACATGATTCAGTCACGATTCTCTTATGATTTGAGGTATCTAACATGCTCAGATCTTCATGAAATTTCTACAGTAAGTTACGTACATGTATACAAACATCATACTAAAATTTCAGCTCAATACGATATACGGATATTGAGAAACCATACAAACAGTTGAGTGTCCAGAGTCTGAATTCAGCACATTGCAGTCTCAGATTATTCAATATTTGCAGTAGTAAATTGAACCTGATCCTCATGAAACTCTTACAGTATCTTTATAACTCAGATTAACACAATATATTAAAATTTCATAACAATCTAACGATTTAATAAAGAGATTCACACATTACAGGATGACTGTTTTCACTAATAACAAACAATAATCGGTCACAGTTCTACAGACTTGGTATTCAGTACGTGTGAGTGTAAGTAGCAACTCCTATCACTAGGAAACTAACAAGATAGCTAGGAGTCCTGAATAGTTCATAGCATAACTATTTTGACAGCACCACCAAGTAGAAACCTTGTGCACAGGCGCAACCACTATATGTATACAAACATCATACTAAAATTTCAGCTCAATCCAACGGTTTATTACAGAGTTATACACATTACAACATGACTGCTTCCAGCATCAACATTCAATTTTCAGTAACGATTCTCTTATGATTTGAGGTACCTAAAGTGCTCAGATCTTCATGAAATTTCTATAGTTTATTACCTATATATATACAAACATCATACTAAAATTTCAGCTCAATCCGATATACGGATATTGAGAAATCATACAAACAGTTGAGTGTCCAGAGTCTGAAATCAGCATATTGCAGTCTCAATTTATTCAATCTTTGCATTAGTAAATTGAACCTGATCCTCATGAAATTATTAAGGTAGCTTTATAACTCATAGTAACATAATATATTCAATTTTCATAATAATCTAACGGTTTAATAAAGAGATGCACACATTACAGGATGGCTGTTTAGATTTGTTAAGTCAATTTGCAATGAGTATAAGAGATAGAAAACCTACTTGATACTTTTTCTCCCACTTTTCTCCTATGTGTTTCAGTATGATCCTCTTCTTCTCCACCAAAAACTCCTAAACTGCTAACCCCCAAAACTTCACCGGTGTTTTCTACAACTCTTCCACAATTTCCTTTTCCTACCCACAATAAGAACCGATTCCAACCCTAACTACCCGAAAGATTTCAAATAGTATGCTGGTGATTTTCATACCTGTTTTGCAAAACATACATATAAGAACAACAATAATGTTGTTGAAGTGTGGACAATTAGGGAAGGCATTATGTTGGCAAGAAGTTTGGGAATTAGAAAGTTGGAAGTAAAATCTGATTCTACTTATGATGTTGAGGATCTGAAGACTCAATTTGAGGACATTAGTTTCAATCATCTATATAAAGAATATAATAGTGTAGCGGATTTTTCGGCGAAATCTGATGCTGCAAGAGAGATTGAAGAAGTATGGATTACCAATCCCTCCAAGAGAAGTGCATTGTTGATGGCTGAAGATATTGCCGGCTTTCATGCTACAAGAACTGTTTTATTAAATAGTTAGTTTGTTCGGCATTCTGCCGTGTACCAAAAAAAAAAAAGATATCATCCTTATACCTCCTCAACTGATAAATATAAGAAGGGAAAAAAATCATAAGTAAATCTTCAATAATCATATGAAAATCATTTAGACATGTTTAGGGGTTTTTTTTTCTTCATTATCTTTAGTTTTTACGGGTAAGATGAGTGATCGCTACCGTTTTAGTATTTGTGTGTTTGAGTAATATTAAGCAATATAAGTGAGCGGGTGGGTATTGTTCACTTTTAATTAGATAATTAGTTTTGGTCACCGTTCAATGAGGGGACACAGTTAAGTTAATCCTGTAAAGGAGAAGATTAATTTTTCCCTGTGTAACTGCTTGATTAATCTCAAAACCATCGTTGGTGTTCTATTTTCTTTTCTTTGTTCCAAATTTTGTCAGTATAACTTATAAGATACTTTTTCTCTCATATGGTTGTAACGTGGGTCTAGCAAATGAAGGTTGTTTTTTAGTATACCTTTTTTTTATTAGGCATATCAAGCAATGACAAAATAAACTCATTAGGTAATAAAAACATAAATCTCTTATCCATATATTTTGTCGATGGTAAAATTATCCTTATCTTTTATATAATTTACTTAATTTTTCTTTTAATTTTTTTTATTTTTCAATAAAGAAATTTAAATAATTAAATAAAAATAAAAAATAAATAACTTAGTCAAAAAATAGTTAAAAGAATAAATAAATTAATTAACCAAGGGTATCTGAGTAATTTATGTATCATATGACACCCCTTAAAAACCCACTCTAGATACATACTCCCTTCGTTAAAGATATATTGGAACATTTCTTATTTTTGGTTGTCCATCTAGATAGGCATAATTATAATTTCTAAATAGTTTTTTCACATTTACCCTTATTAATGATATTAGAATTATACTAAAACAAATTTAATGTTTCTAATTTTCATCAAAAAAAAAAGGATAATATAAGAAAAATGATAGATTTTTATAATTCTCAGTTTTTTAATCTAATATAAATTTATTTTTTGGATATATAACTTAAACGAAAAAAATATATAATTTTATATGCCTAATAGAAAACCAGTATGCCCATAAACAGGGTTCCTGGAAATAGACATGACACAGACTTTGACAATGGGACTCCATCCTTAAAATGGTAAGAAGACCAAGCTCATTTTTATATACTCCAAACCCATTTTTCTCTATTCCAAGTATTTATTTCCTACGCTCAAATTTTTTTATCTACTCATAGAAGATTTTCTGGATCCACGTAAGACAAGACTTTTCCGGTGATCAGCAACATCTTTAGATCAACAAAGATTTCGGTGATGGTAAATGGAGGAGTTGAGTTGGGCTCTATGCGGTTGCGCACCTCGCAATGCATCCGACCAAATTAGAACCAGAAACGGAAACAAGCTTTTCCTTGGTGTATGTCTCCCTACATAGAAGACACATAAAAACATCATAGGAATTAAATAGGTGATCCTACCTGCATAGAGGCATTATCCTATCACTTGTGATCTATATTCGACAACCGCATGACTGTGAATTAGACTACAGATAAGTACGTACACCCAAGCAAAAACGCGGTTTTATAGTTGTTACCAGCAGCAAGTTAATGATCCCAACAATAAGAATACCTCATAACCGCACAATAAAATATTAATTAAAAATCAGAACCAACACCAACTTTTAGGTGTCTCCACCTCCTAACAATAATGCTATTCCTAGTGGATACTTGGGATTTGCTTAGTCAGTGGCGGGATCAGGATTTCAAACTGGGGGGCTAAAAAATTATTTTTTACAAACCTAAGAAATTTTTTTATACCCTCTGTAATCCAAGCAAATCTTTCTATTGTCATGTGCAACTGTGAATATCTCCTTTTGGGGTTAAGAATAGCACCTTTAAGGTTGGTGCCAATCTGCCCAAGTTGAATCCGTAAGATGTATGATAAATTAAAAGTTGGTACAAGGCCATGGAGTGCACCCGATAAACAATTAATGCAGATCGAGATTGAGCATCAGTTGCTGCACTTCCATTTGAGGTCTGAAATATCAAATATGTTTCCAAAGTGTCCATGTTTATTTAGGTCCTTGACGACGCGTAGACATCATAAACCTGTAAGTATCACCATGACCTTAACATTCAACAATAATTTTAACAAAATCTCCCTAATATTATAGATACAAAAGTTTTGATTTCATTTAAATAGACTAACAACTACAAAATCTCCCTAGTATTGCACAATTCTAACAAAACCCATGAAATTTATTGATAAAAAAAATTCAATTTCATCAGATAGTTTGTATAGCAATTTTTTTGCAAAACCCAAACCCTAGAAAATTATTAACTAGTTTAGGAAATAGCAATTTCAATAATCAATGACTAACTGAATTTTTTTTGTTTTGAGCAAGGGTTAAATTCTAATTTATTCAAGTTTTATGGGAAATAAGGGGGTTATAGAACTGTATAGCTCCCCTTTAGTTGCGCCACTGTGTTTAGTCCTCCTCCCCCATCAAAAATAAAGAGGTTCGTTTGACTTGGATTGGAACCCCAAATTATCATATGATAGTTCATCTTTGGAGTCCTTGTTCACTAGGGGAAATAAACGCTGGGGTGTTTTAAAAACAATTATCTATAATTTATACTGATATAATAATTACTGTTGTGCGCTACAATTATGTTAAAAAAAGTATGGTATTCAAATTAAAAAAAAATATTTACTAACGATTTGTAAAAAAGAAACTGATAATATATGATTGAAATTTAAATCGAAAAAAACTAAAATTAGATATTCCGAATAACACTAATTAAGTTTTTGTTTACTTCTTGTAAGTGAAGAATATTGTAACGATCAGCCATTAGATGTTTTCACGCCAGGAATTATTTTAAATTTGCTATGTATATATATGCATCATTGCTATGTCAACTAATTAAAAGTTGATACAATTTTTGTTTTAAATCTTTCATTCTGATTCTATCGAGTTTCGAATTCAGATCACTGGTATCATTATCTAACAACTTTACAACTGCACTACAATAATACCTATAGAAATTGATAAAGTAATTAACAATCTGCATCATAAATTTGTAAAGAAGGTAATATAAATAAACGATCTTGATAGAAAGGTAACACAACAAAACTCTTTTTAATAGCTAAGTTGTGCAGTTAAAAAAAAAACACACCATAATGCATTATGAACATTCAAAAGCTGCTACACACTCTAAAGTTTTTCCAGGATGACGTGTTTGGTTGAAGGGAATGGAACCAGGTTTTTGGAAATACAATTTCATTCTCATATTTGGTAAATAGAAATAGAGGGTTAGGAATATGATTCCCAAAAATTAAGAGAATTCAAAACCCATGGGATGGTGGGTTTAGGATTCCCCTCTTTAAGGAATAGGATTCCTGAAAATGGAATTCCCTTCCCATAATCCAAACACGCCATTAGGATCTGTTTGGCATACCAGGATAGACAATGCACGACATTGTCAATTATATGTAGTTTTAATGTTATGTATAAAAACTAAATATAGTTCAATGTTTAGTGTTTGACATGAAAATAAAATGGATGTAAATATAGATACGGATTTCTAACTTTAAAATCTAATTATAGAAAATAAAAAAAAATTAATAAATAAAATGGAAGAGCATATATTTATTTTTAAGAAATAAAAAAGATATTATTTTATAAAAACAATAAAAACTAAATCGACAAAACACTAAATAAGAAAACTAAAATAATAATAATAAAATGGAACATTGAATAGTCAAAAATTAATGTTTAGAAAGAACACAAATATAAATATATCTGATTATATAAATAAAAATAAGCGGTAAGATTGGTCAACGAGGTAAATAAAAAAAAAACTAAACTGAAAACATTTTTTTATAAAATAAAATAACACAAAATATTAAAATGATCCAAAATTAAATAAAAACCATAAAAGAATAAAAAATAAGTAAGAAAATATTTAATGGTAAAAAATTAATGTTAAATAAATCTTTTATAAAAAATAATTTCTTTTTTATAAAAATCATAAGAAAAATAATTAATATTATAATTAAATTAAATTAAAAAAATAAAATAATAAAATAATTAATGGTCAAAAAAAAGATGTTAAAGAGAAATAATATGGAAATTTAAATTTTTAAGAAAATAAAATAAACTATCAAATTTTATCAACGGTGTAGTTGTAAAGTAAATACTCAATTTAACCCTTTGAAGATAATAGAAATTACGTGTTATAACTATATTCCGTAACCAAAGTCATGCCAAATACCCACTTTCTGAATGCAACCTTGACAACTTCCTTGCACTACATCCTCCAATTACTGCTATTTTTGGCTTGCCAATCGAACCGTCAATCTTTTTTCCTATTAGGTATCAACAATTCAAACACTAAACTTTAGATCTAAATTCGATGAATTCTTTTTGAAATGTTGGATCCCACATAAGAACTGTGGGTGACCAATGGTTAATGGTTGGAACCTTGGGGGCGTAACCAAATGTCACCGACTTTGTAGCACAGATGCTGCTAAAACGGTGAATCCTTGGACACATGTGTCTTCGTGTTAGACACCTCGGTAACATCATATACATATGTTATGCATATATTTTAATATAAATATATATTAATATTTATAATAATATTTTATATATGTACTATTTTATTAGTATATATATTTATATATTTATTAATTATTAATAAAATATTATTGTTAAAAAATATATTTATTCTAATTGTTTTGTTGAAATTAAGATGATATATTTTAATAAAAAATATTACTGATTTCATAACGTATTTAATTTTTAATTTCTTAAAAAAGTTATCTGTGTCAAATTCTGTATTACACCGAATCTGTGTCCCCAAATCCAGATCACCAAGCATTTTGGAGGGACATACATACGTAACATACCCATTCTCCCCGTGCTTCAGTGAACAGACCCGATTCACTGAATAATAAGGTAACTGTCAACTATAAACAGTCTCGTATGATATGGATTAGAGTATTCATGTAAGATTAGCTATTTTTGTATTATCCAATCAATTTCATTAGAATCAAAAAAATAAATATAGCTGGTATTCCAAGTTATATATAAGCTAAAAATACGAATATTTATTTTTTAAAGCATAAAAATACGAATATTAATCGTGTATTAAAATATACATTTCTTAGCTATAATATATAATCCTAACTCCTAATAATTTGTCGATAATAGAAAAATATTGAACGGATCAATCAATTGATCCATTTCTGGAGACAATCTGGATCCAGAAATTGTCACATAGCGCCTAATAGTATTTGTACTTTCTTGAATTATTATTTGCTCATGTACAAGATCAATCATAAAATTAATCAACCTTTTTATTTTTGCCAAATAAACGTATCCCCTTAAAACAACGTTAAATGTGTCATGAAATACTCACACATATATAATACAACATACGAAGCTATAGTATTGTGTCATCATATGCCAAGTTGTGTCACACACTTTACCCCACTCTCCGCAAATCGGAAAAAATCGTATTTGAATGGGGTTAATTTTGTCTTTGTCACAATTTTTATTTTGATTATTTAAAAAAACAAAAAAAACTACTCTCTTGCCTTAATTTATTAACATTTTGTAAGTGGATTTATTTCCTCTCTTGTATCCCTTCTCTTTTCTTTTGCACATAACTTTTTTTCTTGTGTCTAATTAACCTCATACTATCAAATTATCTATGCTTCAAAAAAATAAATCAAAGTATCAATCCGATAGATGTATTTGTAGGAGACATTGGATTTATCATAAAAGATAGATTAACCCCACTAATATGATTTAGCAAATCAATATATTAATAATTTATTGTATACATCAGATCCATCAAATTATAGTATAAAATATTCATGCTGATTAACGATTTAATAATTACACAATTATTATTTTTTTTATGCGAAAACTATTTTTATTTCTTATTAATAATTTAGGGCACTAGGAATCTTTGCAGTGCATCAAGGAAAATGACATTTTCATCACTAGTCAGTACGACAGTACGTACCAAGTTGTCAATATTAAATTCACATAGCTCCAACTATATAAGCACTCGTTGGAGCAGACCCTAAATTCATCCTTCACATTTTCTCTTCATTTCATTATATTTCTTCTCTAACTATTATATCTACACTGGTACTTTTTGTGTATACATAGAACATAAATATGATCGATATCGTCGGTACTTGTTACCGTTTCATCG
This sequence comes from Papaver californicum, assembly GCA_023531435.1. Lineage (NCBI taxonomy): Eukaryota > Viridiplantae > Streptophyta > Magnoliopsida > Ranunculales > Papaveraceae > Papaver > Papaver californicum. Next base: position 1,157,985 of record JAJJMC010021346.1, on the reverse strand, counting down.
GAGGCGTTCTACACGGGTTATGGGCACAACCAGATAAATCAGATGTCGACAATATGGAAGTGGATCCAAAAGCAGCTTCTAAACCACTAAATCTAACAAAGTTCGATGATTTAGCAGCTCAAGCATTAACAACCGTATTTGGAATGGACGCAGAAGGAAGAATTAAGAAAGAAAAAGCACGTAAAGTTGTTGAAAATCTTGGGTTAATAGGTGGAACAGATGAAACTAAGAATTTCGAACTCCCGGGTAGCTTAGAAGAAGATCAAGAGTTGAAAGCCGAAGAGATTGTGGATGGTTTGGATGATGACCAAGATGGTTTGAGACGTTCCGAGCTGATGAAACGAGCATTTACGGTGTTCGACGAAGACGGAGATGGGTATATAGATGCTATAGAAATTAAGAGAGTTCTTGAGTGTTTAGGCCTAGCTAAAGGATGGGATATGGATCAGTTTGAGAAGATGATTAAAGCTGTGGATTTGAATTTTGATGGGAAAGTGGATTTGAGTGAGTTTGAATTGATGATGGGTGCAAAAACAATGTGAAAAAACTCAAGCAATTTTTTTTTATTAATTCTTCCATTATATAATGTACCTAATTATTTTCGTATTGCTATATTTTTATGAATGTTAATGGAAAATAATATACTAAGGTAATGCAGATAATATTGAAATATGTTGTCTGGCGCTATGGTACTATAAACGTTCTTGGCTGCTGTAGGGTACCGAATTCCATGGAAAGTTTTCCATTGTGAGATTATTTTATATCGAGCTGGCAATTCCCGTAGAATTTGTTACCTCTATAGCTTTGATGCTGATTTTCCCGTTGATAACTCGATATACAGTCACTTTAATGATGAAGCATCCCTTTACATTTAGCTATAAGCGAGTCAATAGATGTCGGTAAACCTAATTGGCAGGTAATAATATATTTATTTAAAGATATCCAGACCTATGTGGTCAATATCGGCCGTTACGATTATGATAACGATGATATTTAAGATATCGTTCCAAAAACACGATCAACCAAGATGAAATCGAGATCCAAAATCAACTACATTGATCCAGACTAATATTTACTGAATTTTTCACACGAATCAATGAACTTTTGTATAACACCGAGAAATCCTTGGACAAGAGTGAGAACAAATAATCGAATATATTACATAAAAAATTGAACTAAAATTTAATTTTCTCATGTGCCTAAACAGACAGCATATATGGTGGATGCATTAAATATTAATAGTGGAGGAGATCTCTAGACAGATACATTATGGGTGAATTATTGAGTGACATAACTGTTATTTCTAGCGTGTGATCCAAGAGATTGAGTGCACATTACGCAGATCATTTTGGATTTGACCCAATACAAATTTTCACTAAAGTTGCGTTTGGTTGGACCAATTTCGAATGGATTTGTTAGTGACTGTCTTTTAAGAATTAGAATGAGGCCATGAGTTTGTCACCACTTTATTGAAGAGGCATATGACTTTTTCAGAATTTACAAATGGTGTTGGATTCTAGTAAGATGATTTGATATTGTCCGTGAATTTGATACTGTTTGTGAAAAAAATACAAATAAAAATAAAACGCGGTATATTGTCAGCATATTTTGAGTTTGCAGCGGAAGTATGGAGACGGGGATATTGTACATGAGAAATTTGTACTTTGCAACACTATGTGAAAGACAAAAACAACTCAACTAGTGGATATTGATAAAGCATAATTTTTTTTGTAAGACATCTACAAAGTAATCCTTCCTCTACAAAAAAAACAAAACAAAAAAAATAAATTTAATTTTTTTCCTTTTTGAAATATCTGTAATCTATTATATTTTCGTTAATTTTATAATTATGTCAAACTTCTATTTATAGTCGTATTAACTTAAAAATATAACCTTTATTTTTTATACTCATAAACTTATTTTTAATAGTTATCAGTATAAAATTTTAAACAATATTTATATAATTAAAAATAATTATTTTAATATTTTTATCGTTTATATTTCATTATTTTTAAAAATAAATTAATTTTTTAGAAAAAACAGATTTATGTTTTCTAGAGATTTCTGGTTGTGTTATATAGATGTTCATCAAGGTAAATTAAAAATCCTAAATATTTTTTTTGATTTTATTTTTACTTGATTGATTTCAGTTTTTTTAGATCTATGACCAAATGGTGCAATTTTATTTAATGTTTTTTTTTTTTAATTTTATTGATTTCTGGTCGTCATGATTTCTCTGTAGGTTAAATTGATAAGTATTTCAATGTTTAGATTTGTGTTATTTCTGTAAATCTCAAAACCCTGTTATGCAATTGATGATTATTTTCAGGGTTCTGTAATTTATTGTTCGATATTATGTTTAGAGAAATTTTGTGTTTGGGTCGTAGGTTTTGGTATGGTAGAGCGTTTGGGTCGTAAATTTGTCCAATGGTGTGTTTGGGTCGTAAGACCGTCAGTCAACACGGTCAAACTAACCGGCCGTTAGTCCAAAAAATTACAAGTTTGCCATTCCGTTAAGCTACCCATAATCAGCTGTTTTTTTGCTAAAAATTCGGCAAAAAACGCCAAAAATTCGGCAAAAAAACGTCAAAAATTCTCTGTAGCCTTTTAAATTCAAAAAATCGCCGATTAATCGGCAAAATCGCCAATTCCTCTCTGTTGCCTTTGCTTATTACGGGATTTTGAGTTTTTTTTTTTTTAACTTTTAACAAATTTGTGTTAAATATTTACTAGAACCATTGCATTCACCACCATAACAAGAAAACTTAACAAAAAACACATTGGCATCACAACAAAATAAGATTTTTAAGGATTTAAACAAGTTATACAATTGTAGAGTAGAGTATTTGGTTTGACAAGACAAGCAACAAAGTTAAAAACTGCTAGGAGAGTTTAATTGCAGTAGTTTAAAGCTTAATTGAGATAAGTAGATAGCCAATAACAAAAGTAACATACCTAATACCATTTAACCCCAAAAGTAGAATTGTTGGTTTTCTTTAGATGTGGTTGGTCTTGATTGTGCCCCAAAAGGGAAGCAGGCCTTGTTGATGTAGTAGGTTGTTGTGTGATTGTAGATGCCTGAGATGATGCCTGAGATGATTGAGATGCAGTAGCACTATGAGTACCTCTTCCTCTTCCCCTTGCAACACCACCCCCTCTTTCTCTTATAGCTGCACTTGTAGTACCAGCTGCACCATCTCTACCTCTTGCAATAGCACCAGGTCTCCCTCTACCAATTGTAATGTCAGCCATAGGTGGAATTCCAATCTAGGTACTCCTCCATTAGTTGGCCTAATACATGTAGTTGTATATATTCTGGATGTAGGTGTTGGTCTAGGTATTGCGGCTCCATCACTGATAAGAGGCCTCCTATCATGTGGTCCACGATATATATGGACACCTAAGACCAATATATCATACATTAGATGGATGAGCTAGGTATTGGTGTCATGGCTTGCAGTCAATGTGGTCAGAAACATACCCCTTTTCTAAACATATGTGCCTAGCATGCCAAGCAGTCCAATATGAGATATCTACTTTATACTTTCTCTTCACCCTATCTTTAATATGTGAAGGCTTGCAGTCAATGTGGTCAGAAACATACCCCATTATCTTTGAAGCAACCCATCTTGCATTAGCCATAGGATTTTTCAAACCTGTATACAAACAACAAACATCAAGATTTTAATAAGCACAACATAATGAGACACAAAATAAGGAGACATGAAAAAAGAGCACACACCTTTAGGTTTACATTTATGTTTCAACTCTCCAGATTTGCACCTAAATGTGATCTTATCAAAGGTTGGATAACAGTTAACTCTCCAAGTACATCCTTCCACTGCACATCTCCATTCTTGCCTTTTTTCAATATTCATTATCTTTTTAATACTAAAATGCCTCTTAATTGCTAACTCTCTCAAGTACTTCCTACAATGAATAAATGTTGGCCATTCCATGCCAATATATAACTGATTTGTGGGAGATTTTGTAACACTAAACTCATCATCCTCATCTTCATTTTCATACAGATTTTGGGTGTTTTTAATGAACTCACCATGATCAATTTCTTCATGTCTACAAACCTCAGCTTCATCACTATACAAAACTAGTTGATGATTAATATTATCCACTTCATTGTCAGCATCAATAGGTACATCATCCCCTTCATCACTCTCACTTCCTTTGTAATATGAGCTTTCTTCATCACAATTCTCTAGATTAAGGTTCCTTACTCTTGGAATGTAGTCTTCATCTTCAGAACTACACCCATCATTCACCAACCTGTTTACAAACAAATGATTTCATTCAAAACATAAATCAATCACAATCATAGAAGCAAGATCAAAGTATGGTTTTAAAAACTCTACTAGCCATTGTTAAAACCCTAAAAACCAAACATAAAATTATCAAAATTACTTACCTAGATACACTGTTGTTCATCATTGGCTTAATCTATAGTGTTTACAAACAAATGATTTCATTCAAATCACAAATCAATCACAATCATAGAAGCAAGATCTAAAAAAGGGCTTTAAAAACTCTACTACCCATTGTTAAAACCCTAAAAACCAAACATAAAATTATCAAAATTACTTACATAGATACACTTTTGTTCATCATTGGCTTAATCTTTAGTGTTGATAATCGATTAATACCCACAAACCCGTGATTGATCGTTGCTTTTTCTTTTTTTTCTTTTTTTTTGCAGGGAGGAATAAGCAAAGGAAGAAGCAAGTTCTAAAAAAACCCAAAATCCGTAATAAGCAAAGGCAACAGAGAGGAATTGGCGATTTTGCCGATTAATCGGCAACTAATCGGCAATTAATCGGCGAAATCGCCAAAAAATCGCCGTTTTTTGGATTTTTCAAAGGCTACAGAGAGTTTTTGGGATTTGACGATTAATCGGCGATTAATCGCCGTTTTCAACAAAAAATCACCGATTTTTTGAATTTAAAAGGCTACAGAGAATTTTGACATTTTTTTGCCGAATTTTCGGCGTTTTTTTTGCCGAATTTTTGACAAAAAAACGGCTGGAACTGGGTAGCTTAACGGAATGGCAAACTTGTAATTTTTTAGACTAACGGCCGGTTAGTTTGACCGTGTTGACTGACGGTCTTACGACCCAAACACACCATTGGACAAATTTACGACCCAAACACTACTATCATACCAAAACCTACGACCCAAACACAAAATTTCTCTTATGTTTAAAAGCAAATACGAAGATTAAAAGTCTGATTCTGAATTCTTCTAGTTTTTATATTTTGTTAAATTCATGTAGACTATAGGAGCCATTGGAGGGGCGTCATCTGCTCTTATTCGTGTACCAATAGAGGTAGCTGAAATTCGTAAGGACTATTTCATAGGTCTATGTGCGGTATGTATACCTTATTTTCCTTTTAATTTGGTGTTTATTTTAACCTTAATGTTATACTATCATAGTTTATGTGGGTTTGACAATGTTAAACTGTTCTATTGTTGTAGGGTTGCAACTCTTTCTAATCAATAAATTTTCCATTTTATGTTATGCAATTTTAAATCTATGAGCAGATTCGAATAGGTTACGAGCTTGCTGAAAGCATCTTCCGCTAATGTTGTACTTATGTAAATTTTTACATGCCAAATGCTTCAAATAGTAGAATGTTTGGTACTTAAATTGACGATGTGGCAATTCTTTAGATTTTTTTTTTCATTAAAAATATCTCAACGTTATTCACTTCTTATTTTTTTGTGCTAACAGGAACAAATACTTGTACACCAAAACCTGTTTTAAGAGATGATATTCATAAAGTATCTTTATCTATATGATGTATGTTGAGAATTTCAATTGTAGCAAACCCAAATGGTACTTATCCTAACTGGTTACTGGTTCATTTGAATTTTAGCTTCCTGGTGTGGTGCCAGATCCACATAAATGGTGGAGGCTCTTTACAATATGAACAAAGTAAGCCAATTGATCCTTTACCCTAATTTGAGCATAGTCTGATATCCTTCAAATTTTTGTTCTATAGGTATCAGCTTTCGTGAGTGGCTTAAAGTATGTTTGGTTTTACATTAATGCAATTCTATGTTACAGTTACATGTACATTATCAAAAGGTCTTTTTTCTCCATTTTTTTGCATCGCCTTGTAATTGTAATTTGTACATTTAAAAGATTTGATGACAATTTCCTGCTCATATTATTGTTTCGTAGGACGGAACTGCCAATGATTTCCCTACTGATCAGTTCGATGTTAGAAGGTATGAAACTGTGTACTTCAAATCATCAACTGGCATCATGAAAAAGATACTTGAACCCGATTATGAAGATTTTACAGAATTTGTTTTTCTGTGATTGGGTCTGGGTCGAAGACAAAACAACCAGATCATATGCAGATGCAGAGACAAACTTGAGGTTCGTCAACTTCGAAAAGCTCATGAGAAGCTCTAAATAAGTTGACGAACCCTTCATCCATGCTTCCCAAGTCTTTTATTGCTCTGATGAGACTAGAAAGCATTGGCATCTTGTTTTAGAATCTCCAAAGAGATCAGGCCAAAATGTGAATGCTTATGAAGATCCATATGTGTTTACTGTATCCGCGAATTAAGCTCCACTAATTTCAGCATCTGTAGCAGACAGCGAGTATTTGGATGGAGATCAGGTAATAACTCTCGACTGAATGCTTGAATTTTTATTCTTTTTATCTTCTCTATGTACATGGAGTGCTGAACACATAGTTTCCTCTTCATGTTATAAGTTTATAAGCTAAAACCAAGGATTTCATAACTGTTTTCGAGCTATGTATCTTCTTTACAGGTTAACGAACACCACCATTAGCAGATTACAACTGCATTCTTCTCTGATTGTTGCTTGCAGCATCTAGTTGAATTATTTATTAACAAGTCAGATATCCACTTCGTTTTCCCTCCCCCCTTATGACCAATTTCATAGTTTGAGTAGAAGTTTGTTTGGTTTGTCATTTATACTTCGTTTTGGATAGAACTACTGGATAGCATTTGTTAGGCCACTTATTAGAAAAGAAACTTGAAGAAATAGTATGCACAGTTTATGCTTTTATGAAAAATATAAAACGGCTGTTTATTGTTTTATTCATTGGTTATGTTCTATCGTAATTATGTACCTTAAGAACTATCTTAAGGGTAGGTGTAACTGGTCTAGTTCTCCTCCGACAACTATTTACCTTAAGAACTTGCAGAGATATGTAATATTTGTGGTATTAAAGCAAAACATGTATGGTCGATAAATGCTTGATGTACATTTAAACAATTGCATTCAACCAACCTAGATAGTCAAAACTATAGCTAGCCTTGATTTGGTTCCTTCAACAAGCACTTGTCTGTAAGAGGTAAAGAATTTTTTGCTTAGATCAACAAGCACTTGTATGTTTCTGTTTCCTTCAACTTTTAACTAGTCTTTGACCTCTTAGAGAACCACAATGGGCCGACCATCCCAAACGACCAAAGACTAAAAATTTTAGTCTTTGGTCCGGCCCAAGAACAGCCGTATATAGTCGGGCGGTGTTCTAGCGATGCGCTTGGAAAGACGGGCGAAATCCTAGGATAACGCTTGCGCGAGACGGAATCCTAGCGTAACGCTCGATGTGGGGCGGAATCCTAACGTAACGCCTGGTAATGGACGGTATCCTAGGATCACGCACAAAATACGGGCAGTGTCCCAGCATCACGCATGATGGGGTGGTGTCCCAAAATCACGCCTTGTGGATTGGCACATGTGCGAACAAAGCGTGTGCGATGAATGGGACGGACGGTGTCCTAGCATCACACTTAGAATTCCAAGCGGAATGCTAGGATCCCCCTGGTGATTCTCTCTTCTTTTCTTAGTTTGATCTGTTATTCCAAGCGGCATAACTCTTTGCGTCATTTTAGCAAGCAGTTAGAAGGCATCTCTGCTGGTTGAATCAGGTAGAATTGTGCTTGTATTTCCGGTCATTCCACACTCTTTCCATGCATACAAATCTATCAACACACATTCATCACACCCTACAGCTCCATCACCAAACTCGAAACCCATCAGAACCACAATTTAAATCCAACAAGTCTGCAACACCAAACTATAGACACCATACTTTCTTCCCTGTAATTCATCATTCACAAAAAAAACCCATTTAATAAATCATTCAACAGAGCTTCTTCTCGTTGTTGTCGAAATCTCTCAAAAGCTCAAGCAATTATTCACGAAATCAGGCTAGCAACATTTGTTTCTCTTCCTCTTCCAAATCCGTTCAAACTTGAATCAACAGTCAGCTCCACCTGAATCTTCTAATTCGTAGCAATAAAGCCACACAAATTCAAACTGCTATCATACCTCTCTCTCTCTCTTCTACAGCTCAACCAACTACTTCAATTCCATCTGTTCATAAATTGCAGGCGGCATTCTAGGAACCCGCCTGGTGTTGGGCGTAGCTTCAGTGCACCGCTTGGATGGGGCGGTGTCTTAGGAGTTCGCCTGGTGGTGGGCGTGATCCTAGAGTCTCGTTTCAGCAGCCGTAGTCCTAGTGTGCCGCTTGATCAGGCGTATTCCTAGCTTATCGCCCGTGTTTCTGAGAGTTTTCCCAGGATAACGTTGCATTCCATACGGTATACTGCGACGTCGCTTGATGCTAGGCGTAACCACTACGAGCCCGCCCGAGTAAACCATCTTTAGTCCAGAAAATAACCCAAATCTAGTCTGCTACAGGAGAAAATCTGGACTAAAACCCATATTCACTCGCGCCGCTGCGCTACACATTTATAGACCAAAGAGTGTATTTGTTCTTTACTCCACCTTTTAGTCGTCCCATTGTGGACGCTCTTATGGACTAGTAAAAATTGGTGTAGTGCTTGTATCTGCTGGAACCACAAATACAGTGGTGTTTCTTTTTTTTGAAACAGTTAGAACTTTGCAATTAAACTTCTAACGCCAAACTTATTTTTGTTGGGAAGCTCAGATCATCTTTTTGCTGGGTTTAGCTTTATTTTTTGGTGTCTGTAGGTTGGGTTACAGTGATTGTAAGAAAACTAATCTTTAAGAATGTTTAATTATAATTATAACTTAGAATGGTGTGAATTCAGCACTTGTGTAGAGTTTTTTGGGGTTTTTGACATAAGTGTCGGCTCGAATCAAATGTAAATTGAGTTACCATTATAAACAAATTTAAATTGAATGGTGAATGTTTTGATATCAAATGAGCTTCTAATTTTAGGTCAGTCAGATGAATCAGATTTTTTAAAATAGGTTCAGTCAGAAATACCAGTTAGATTGGGATTCAGACGCATCATATTTTCTAAAAAATATTCAGTCCAGATAAACTACTTCCCAATACTAGTAATTAGCTTTTATATTTTCTAATTTAAAACTTAATAAACCACTGTGGCTATCAGTGTTGTCGCTTTTTTTACCGTTAGATCGCTTTTGGACGGAACTACGCGCTCACACCTAGCAGAGAACTTTCTTTGTGCCTCTACCGGCGCTGTCGAAGAAAGTGGTTCTTTATTAAGATTCAACATGTGTGATTTGGAAAAAACACTTCCATATTCGTCTGATGAATTCTTTTTTAAGATTCAACGTGTATGATTTGGAAAAAAACACTTCCATGTCCGTCTGATGAAAATAATGATTTTTAGCGATATTACCTTTTTTTTCCTTACAGTCGTTTAATTTCTATTTTTCACTAGTGTACTAAAAACCCCAGAGCACAAAGCCGTTATTTCCATTTTCTCTTCTATTTTCTCTCCTCTAATTTCTCTTATTTTAGACTAAATTCAAGGAGTATTTTTTTTCTACGCAAAACACAATATATATATTTAAATATATATATAAATAAATAATAAAGAAAAGCTTACCGAAAGTAAGCAAAATACAACAAACTAAAACCCCCAAAGCTACAAAAAAAAATCAACCACCGACTACATATTGACAATGAGTGGACTGGTCCCTTCAACTTATATTGAGGATCTAGGCTAGGGGTTTGGTATATGTGGGACTATTACCCTTAACATACCACCTCCACGTGTAGGGCGCGAGTTTGGGGCTCTACAATGTGCACCCTTTATACGGGTAGTTCCTGTCACGGTAGGGATGAGTTTGGAACCTCTACATCATGTAGAACACGATTTTTGGGGTCTCTACGTCGTGGACATTTGTATGGGCAGCCGTTGGACTTACTCTCAAACGGACTAGCTCTGATACCATGATAGAATATGGACATCCAATTCAAATCCAATTAACAATGAATAGAATGGTCCCTTCAATTTATATTGAGGATCTAGACTAGGATTTGATCTAGGTGGGACTATTATCCTCAACACATACAACAATGACTGAAGCCCCAGAATAGCAAGAAGCAAAAATAAAATAGACCCCTTACATTACAAAAAAAATAAATCCGAGGAGGTTCTTTTAAGTGATTTAAGTAAGTTTTATTTATGCTTCAAAAAAAAAAAGGTAAGTTTTATTTCGTTTCTTTCTTAGGCTTTAGCTTAGTTTTGCGTCTTTTTTCCATTATTTTTTGGATGGTGGAAGCGTGGGTTGGAGCAGCTGCACTCTGATGGTGAGATGTGATTGATGATGGTGTTATGTTCTACCTTTCATCAAGCGTTGGGAAGAATATTAGAGATAGGTTTTGTTCGCTTAATTTGGTAATTGAGTATTCGTGATTCGACCTTGGTCTTTTTTTGTTAAACAAAAAATTGAGAAGATTTATATTGTCCCTATATGGACGAATCTTAGAAATGTTCCGGTTCATCTATGGAATACATTGGGATTTGCAAGGATCACTAGCTTGGTAGGCATACCTATTGTTAGTAAATTAAAGAAGCACGACACGTGGAAGAGGATCAAGTTAAGAAGCATCTAGATTAAAAAAGGTGAGAAACACAGGATCACTATCGAAGATATCGAATATCGAAAAGACATGAGACGTTTCCTGAGCGAAGAGCTGCATGAATGACACATAAGATCGAGAAAGCTGAACACCAACGAATAAGACAAACAACATTAATTGATGGCTGATCGTGAAAGCAAAAAGTTATTA
>JAJJMC010021346.1:1119978-1141949 GCA_023531435.1 Papaver californicum | reverse complement strand
ACTGTTTTTGATGGAATTAGTTAGTGGTGATGCTATTCTCTAGATCTTCATCAAAAGCTAGAAATTGTTTTAGTATAAATGATAATCCCTACTTAAGGATTCATGTTGGTGATAGGGATGCACATCAACCGGTCAGTTTAGTTTTTAGTTAAAACTGACCACCTAACCGATCATAAGTCGGTTTTTAAATTTAAAATCATAAAATATGGTTTTAAACCGGTCCAAATCAAATCGGTCAGTTTCGAGTTTTTAATCGGTTTTTATTGATGGCAATTTGTTAAGAGTAAACTCACCTATTCTTCTGTGTTCTTAGCTTTTATTTCATGTCATAAGAACTAATGGAAGGTAACATCACAGCCTAAGCATTTTTTGAATAAAAAATTAACTCAAACAGACATACCCATGAATTTTATTCCCATAAAAACTCTCAAAACAAAGAAATTCCTCAATTAGATAAAACGCAAAGAAATCAGTTCCTTCCCAAGTTTACAGTTTACACCAATATATCACCAGCAGAAAAATCAGTTTTCAACTGATTTTCTAAACTCTTGTTCTCTTGATGTTTCTTGTTGTAGTATATATTCGAATAAAACACAACTCTCCAATTCCTTGTAAACCCTGAATCTCTTGTTTTTTTGCACCCAATTGATTTTCAACTTCATTAAAATTAAGCTTTATATTTTAACTAATTAAAAAAACAAATAAATTCCTCAAATTTATGAAACCCTAGATTTCAATTTTTAAAATTCAAACGAAAATGAAGAATAAGAACATAAAAGAAGATATTATAACTAATTAGGGATTTTTAATAAAATGGCAGACAATTAAAACCCGATATAAGAAAATGCCCCCGTTTTTTTAATCTTTTATAAAATGCTCCAACCGTTAGTATTTCCATCAAGGCCATCCAAATTGGTAAAATCTCGTTTACTAAGTCAATTTATCGTCTGACGAAATGATAAATTGATGAGCGCAATTACAAAGCTATCCTTTAAAAATCCCCCACCGTTGGATTCGTTGCACCAGATTACTACACGTGTTTTTTGGTCAAAAAAACACTTCAAAGGAAAAAACTTCATCCCTTCTTCGTTTTTGATTCCGCCGCCTCCTCCTCTTTTCCCTTTCTCTTCTTCATTCCACCTCCTCATATTCTTCCCTTTTCTCTGCAACACACGAAGATCACTAGCAACATCAATCTCTACAAATCAAGGGTATTGTTTAATTTTAGGAAAGACACGAAGATAACCCTTTTCTCTGCAACACACGAAGATAACCCTAACCGAGAAGATGAAGAACAGATAAGGGAAGAAAAAAAAGCGATGAAGAGGTAACCCTATTGTTTAATTTTAACAGTAGTTAATTTCGTATGATTAGGGTTTTGTTTTTCTTTATGAAATTAGGGTTTTGTTTTTTTTTTTAATTAGGGTTTTTTCTTCTTCTGAAATTAGGTTTTTTTCTTTCTGAAATTAGGTTTCTGTTAGGTTCTTATGATTAGTTTACTGGGTTCGTATGATTTCTTGTTGCTGTTGAAATACTAGTCGTGTATTGTGAGTCTGTGGATGGTTTCATCAGGAGCAGCATGTATGTGATTTGATGTTTTTCAGGGAAACATGATGTATGTGATCTATATTACTTCAATTGGGGATTTTGAAATTAGGGTTTGTTTTTTTTCCCAAATCAGGAGCAGCATGTATGTGATTTGATGTTTTTTTATATTATAATTTCAACGCACAACAATTCCCAATTTTACAAAGCAAGGCAAATGTTGATTTCGTAAGGAAATTTCGTAATTTCAAAGCATGATGTGACTCAAAATGTTGACTATAAAACATATGTGATTCGACTGCAAAGCAAAGCATATGTTAAGTTCAATTTTAAAAGGAAAAAATCAACTGCAGCATGATAAGTAGTCAAAATTTATACCATATGTAGACTAACTTATACAAAGCAAAGCATATATATCATATGTATTGAAGTAATTTAGATCACATACAGCATGTTTCCATGCTATTGAAATACATGCTGCTACTGTAGATCAAATACAGCATGTTTCCCTAATTGAAGTAATGAAAATGAAAAAAAGAGAAAAAATAACTATTTACTTATATTTGAGATGACAAGTCGTTATGACTGTGTGTGTGTGAAACTAGCATTTCTGATGGATGGTTTCATCATCGTAGTCGTGAGTCTGTGAAACTAGCATTTCCATTTCAAATAGCATTTCCATTTTAGGGATCAAGAATCAGGCAGGCATACCAATGTCTCCCTTGGCATTTCCATATTAACATGCTTTTCTGTTTTTGCTTTTGAATGTTAGTTTACTGTTTTTGCTGTTAGCATTTCCATTAACTAAATTAACTAAATGGTACTATATTATTTGAAGTGATTATGCATTTGAACATTAGTTTACTGTTTTTGCTGTTAGCATTTCCATTAACTAACATTAACTAAATGGTACTGTATTATTTGAAGTGATTATGCCTTTGAACATTAGTTTACTGTTTTTGCTTTTCTTTTTGCCTTTGCTAAGTTTGTATTGAAGTGATTATGCATTGACTTTTGCTTTCCTGATTTTATGTTGCAGTGGCTATGTGTATTATCCATACAGAAACATTAGTGTGTATGTTGATGAACGTAATTTGACTTTGCATTTCCCTCATATGGATAGAGATAAAGTAGATTTGAATAGTTTTGAATGTACATTGCGTGTAAGATTGGGTATGAATGAAGAAGTTGTTCTCCACTTAGCTTGGATGCAGGATCCATGTTTGCCATTTAGTTTGGTACACAATGAACACTTTTTAAAGTTTTGGGATGAAGTTGTACCTGATGAGAAAGAGTTCATATCCCTTATCTTATTTGGAGATGGTTCCTTAAACATTGATGAGACCCCTAAGAAAATAAACAAGACCAAAACCTAAAAATCCAGTTTCCCTAGAGCCTGTTAGGAGGTCACCAAGGTTTAAAGTTGAGAAGTTAGTGGAAAACTCACATCAACAAAGAGGACCAGCAAGGAAATTGTCCTTTACTGATTTGTTAAATGAAATGGAATTTAATTCTTGTGTCAGTGAAGCTAGTAAAGTTGGGTGTAGCAGTGAACCAAGCCAAGAAACTTTTGATCATGATTACTGGGTTCATACTGCAACACAAGGTAGCACTATGGAAGATGGAGTGAAGGACACTGATAATGAAGACAATGTTCATCTATTGAACACTGAGTTAGATGAGTGTCACCCCATTGAAGATCCAAATTCCCCTGATATATTTGATAGTGATGAAGATAATGATATTTCTTATGAAGAACATGTGAAGACATATAAAGTTCCATCTCAAAGTGAGGATTCAAGTAATAGTGAAGACAATAGAGGAGGTAAGAAAACTTTTCTGATGTTAATTAGTTTGATTTTTTATGTACTAATCTTTGATATGTTAACTTGCAGATGAGGCTGATGGTCCTGAAGTGGAAAATTTTGATAAAGATGATGGTCCTGAAGCGGAAGATCTTGATAAAGATAGTGGTCCTGGAGTGGAAGTTGGTGGCAAACCTGACTGGTACAAAAGATTCCAACCTGATATTAGAAAGCACATTGAAGAACAAGATGAACTACCTTTATTCCCTGAAGAAGAAGAAATACCTGCAGTGGAACCTGGTAAAATGCTGGTAAAGTATTCTTTTAATGATAAGGGGTTTCCCTTGTCAGCATGTTGTGTCTGCATTGAAGACAATCTCACCAAACTGGATAGAGTAAGTATTTCTTCTTTTTAGTCAATTTAACTTTCCAATTAAAGTATTAACATTATTATTTCTTTGGTTGACTAGGTACTGCTCTCCCTACTATTCTGTTGATTATTATAGGACCACATATGCTCCACCACTTTATCCACTAGAAGACATAAGTGACTATGATAAGGTACTTTAGGTTGTTGTGCAATTTCTTTATAATATTTTTCTCTATTTAAAAGAAATACTTTAGGTTAACACTTTGGGGTTTCATTGTTTCTTTCTCATCTCTTCTTTTCTTTGGTGCAGCCACCCATGGATAATACCATCTTACACCCTCCTAACCAAAGAAAGACTGGAAGACCTAGATCAAAGAGGAGGAGAAGTTATGATGAACCTCAAGTTGAGGTTAAGAAAAAGAAGTATAGCAAGTGTAGAATCAGTTAAGGCCACAACAAGAGAACTTGTGCTGGTGGTGATGTTGGTAAGAATGCAACTGGATGGGATGGTGTATACTTTACATTCACAAACACATATCAACCTGAAACCAGCACTACAAGGGGTAAAGCAAAGAAGCAAGGAAAAGCTACATATGTTGGTGAGTCTTCATCAAAAATAAACACTCATGGAAAACCACCTCCAATACCTACCACTCACGCAAAAGTAGCTATAGGAACTAGCAATTCACAAAGTTTTAGTCAATCCTTTTCTGGTGTTGGATATATGGCTCAAATTATGCTATTGTCACTAAGAAAATTGGAAAGAAGAAGTAATGTCAGTTTTTTTTTGTGGATCTGAACTTGTTTATGTTAGAAAAAACAATGTTTGATTATTATAACCTTTTAATATGAATGGCATCCATTAGTATGGCTAATTTATTGGAATTTTTTGTCTCAAACCTTGTTTTCGATGTTAGTGTTCATAACTGTGATAATTAGGTTGAAGATGATGAAGGTTGAAGATGATGAAAAAACACCACTAATTGTAGCACGTGCTTTGCACATGCTATGAGTCATGAATTGAGCACACAATGACTCATTGTTCTAACTAGGACTCTTTAAAACGATTCAAGGGCATTATCATCTTTTTAACAGCTGATATAATCCCACATATGCTCCAACTACCGTTAACCTAAAAATGGATGGAAAAGGGCAAATTGTGGGCATTTTATTAATGTTCAAAAAATCGGAGTTATTTTATAAATGAGGTTTTCGTATATGGCATTTTATAAAAAGCCCCAACTAATTATCACCAATTTTCTACCTACCCATTGATTTTGATCAAAATAAATTAAAAAAATTTGTTTATATCAGTTGAGGTGACTGGTTTCTGAACTTCAAGTTATTAGAGATAAAGTTAGATAACATATATAGAAAAGAGTAGAAAGTGGTGTTAAGACGGAGAGGATGGTCATGGTCGGTGGGGTTGTGTAGATTTTAAAAGAGGTGGTGGCTTTTTTCTGTTGTACAGAAGATTCAGAAGAAAAGAACGAAAGTGAAACTGTGAAATAGGATTAGGGTTGGGCGTTAGGTTATAATCTAATGGAGAGCGAGGATTAAACTTAATATATAAAATCAATGGCTACAATCAATGGTTTATATCGATCGGTTCGGTCGGCTTTGGATGTTAAACGATAGGCCGAGCCAAATAATCACGGTATGTTCGGCTTTGAGATTGTTCAACCGGTTTTGGCAGGTCCATCCAACTCGGTAGGCTTGTTGTGCAGCCCTAGTTGGTGGTGCAGTAGTAGCAGGGGGTCATGGTTTTTCTTTTCACTCTATTTCATGTCTAGTTATTCAAACAAAATGTTCGTTATATACAAGAACTGTTCCACTAATAGGGTAGATGGGACCCACACGAACTTTTTTTTATATATAATTAGTAATGGGTTTATAATGGATATAAGTGTTGGAAGAGTGTTTTGTCACACTTGTTTTGTTACAAATAACTTTGAGTTTTAATTTTAACATTTTTCGAATCGACGGTGTCACGATTATAAATATTATTGTGTTTAAATGTACCATTGTATTTGTAACAAGACATTATGAACTAATTATACTTTGATGCCCCACAAGATTGAAATTTCTGGCTTATATATGTGGTCCTAGCATATGTGCAGGGACGGGCCTAGTGAGGGGATAGATGAGGCTCTAGCCCGTCCCTTAATTATGTTATAATTTATTTTAGTATACTAATTAGTCTAAATTTTATTGTTCGCCCAATGCTAAATTAATGTTAGCCCAACAAAAACAACCCAAAGGTTATATGAAGACTTATTTAGTCCATACAAAGTCCTGATAGCTTATTAAAGGTAATATACATGTGTAATTAATTAGTTTCCCACATTGTCATCTCCACTCGTTTGTGAAGAAAACTCTAAACTAAACCCATTTTTGTGAAAAAAATTGATTTTGACGAAAATGACAATGTTGATGCACTAATTAATCCACAACCACATGGTCCTAAAAATAAAAATCAAGACACTTAGTTAGTATTCTATTTATGAACGTAATTAGCTACTAATTGCGCGATTCGTTCAAAAAATTTGTCGTGGTCTTCGGTCTCTTTGTAAATTAGTGACAATCCAGCCTTACCCCAAAAAGAATACTGGATCCATCCCTGTATATGTGGTTGTTAATGTATTTAAGATGAGGAAGTTGTGTTATCAAAGCAAATCTTAAGGATTCATTTTATGGCGAGGTGTCATGATGGCTTCATGGCAATTTCTTCATCAGGTAGCAACAGCGGCGACAACATCATATGGGTAAAATAGTAATACATAGGCTATTAGGGTCTTGCTTGAGATGGGTTAATATATTTAATTGAGATAGGAGGACGAAAAGGGACATCTGGGCTCGAGTAGGTGGGTTAGAAGTGTAAATTGAGTCACGCAAGCATGTTTATAGCCCAGCACAACACGTTAAAATTTGAGCACAACAAGATATAACACGTGATCTAGCACAACACAACACAACAAGTTCGAATTTGTGAGATAGGCTGTGACTCGATATTCAGCACACTGCTACGACGTATCACGTGGAACGGATAAGCACGAAGCACAATACTGCACAACACGCTAAGAAAACACGTCATAACAATCATAAAGAAATACACAACACGGTATAATATATCATATTTTATATGTACTTAACAAAAGAGTCTTTATTCTAGCAGATTTTTGACATTTTATATAAATGCATTTTTGAGGGCAACCCAAAAAAAATTTGGGGCGACTAATAAAACAAAATAAGGTCACTAAGAAGTAATATCAGCACACCCCTTATCCATATATTTTCTTTAATAGCTAATCTGCCCTTGTTTAATTAGTGTTAATGTTG
Source organism: Papaver californicum (assembly GCA_023531435.1). Classification (NCBI taxonomy): domain Eukaryota; kingdom Viridiplantae; phylum Streptophyta; class Magnoliopsida; order Ranunculales; family Papaveraceae; genus Papaver; species Papaver californicum. The sequence goes on along the minus strand of JAJJMC010021346.1, from coordinate 1,134,890 downwards.
ATTAATTAGTTTGTTAATTTTGATTATAGTTAGTGTTAGAAAATTATTTGAGTTATAGTTTTAGAAAAGAAATAGAGAGTGTGTTAGAGAAGAAGAAGAAGAAGAACAAGTTTGAGAAAACTAGGTTTTACCTAAAATCAATAACAAATATGAATAAGTATGAGGAAGAAAGTAAGAAACATCATGAAGAACATAATATTGAAGGTTCAATGACTTTTAAAGATGACGATTTGGGATATTTGTTGGATGATTCAAATTTTGGTTGGAAGAAAACCTAGATGATGATTTAGCGAGAGAAAATGATGAATCACATCAAAATGAAGATAATAATGCATCAAAAAATCAGCTATTGTGTTAAGAAGATCAAAAATCGACTTTGTATGCGTTTGTATGTGATCCTTAACAAACAAAAAATTCATTTTTTGCATGCATTTAATGCCATGGATGTCCCATAGTCGGTAGATAATGGAGTACATATCTACCGATTATACACTACTGTGCCAAAATTATGGTATAATCGGTATTTCTCGTGAAGAATAATTACTACCAATTAAACAAAATCCTCAAATTGAATTTTGTTCATATTTTGATTTTATAATCGATAGTTTAGGAATAATTATTATCTACTGATTATAGTTGTCGCCTCAAAATTGAATTTCTCAAAACTTACAAAATTTCTAACTCTTCATCTTTCACAATCGATAACGGGTGAAATTTTTTATCTATTGATTTAGAATCGGTAGTTTGTAAAATCACATATCTACCGATTGTGATTGTAGCCAGAATTGAATTAAACTTTAAAAAATTTCACTTTGTAATCGGTAGTTTAAAGATCAAATTTATCAACCGATTCCATTGTAAGAATTTTTGTTACTACCGATTGTATATGTTGCCCCAAATTCAAAATTGAAAAAATTATTAAATTTCGAAAATATTTGTACTCCATAATCGGTAGTCTAAGAAAAAAAATTTATTACAGATTGTATATGTTGCCCCAAATTCAAAATTTAAAAATTTATCAAATTTCCAATATTTGAATACTCCACAATCGGTAGTATATGAAACTTTATTTACTACCGATTATAATATAAAATGTGACCTGAAACATAGCAGGTGTAATCGGTAGATAATTATCAATCAATTTTAGATCAGCAGGTGTAATCGGTAGATAATTATCATCCGATTGTGGATCAACAAATTTAATCGGTAGGTTCCGCAAACCACTTATCTACTGATTGTAATATAAAATTTCAACAAAGTTGCTTATTAAAAATGAGTCTCTTGCAAATCAATCGATAATTCACAAAAAGAACCTAAAATCCATTCATCATCTATAAAGTAATTCATTCATCATCCATAAAGTAAACATAATGTTAGAACATTAAACAAGTTTCTTGCAAATCAATTGAAAATGATGTTCTTTAACAAGACAACCACAATCTAATTCTAGATTTTTTTGGTTTTAGTACGAGGACGACGAGCACCAGGGACATATCTTTCAGCATCAGGGACATTGGCTTCACCATCAGCACTCGATGAACCACGAAATCTTTTACTGGGCTTTGTTGCTGGCCTCTTAGGCTTATTCGAAGCTTTCTCCCCAAACTTACTTGCATAAGCTTCATTATCAATGTTATCTATTAGGTCTTTATGCTCTTTCATTTTCTCAATTGATAAAGGCACTTCCGCCTTTATATACCAGCAATCTTCTTGGAGAAAAACGCAAACCTATTTTTCTTTTTTTATGCAATAACAATCAAACGATTATTATCTAAAATATTGAGTCGTAATATTAAAATCAAAAGGAAAGAACATTACGTACCAGCCTTTCATAACCAGAAGGTTTGTCTTTGATGATACAAGTATAATCGGAAACCTTGGTGATCTTTCATTTATCTTCACGGATCACATGAAGATGAGAATGCTCCCGGTACCATTCCATATAGCCTGGAGCTACTTCATCAGCTCGGTTGACAGGTCCCCCATCGTTGATCAAATATTGCATCTTGTTATTCCAATCTTCAACGGATGGGTTACCGGAGTAAACTACTTTGATAGAGTCCTTACCACATATAGAATTCTCCACGTCCAATTTGAACTTGCCACACATGTGACTCCAAGGTTCTTCTTGTACATAACCGAGTTGACGCATCACCCTAGAGGCATTGTACATAACATATCATGTAGGATGCCACAAGGGTCCATAATAAAACGACAACTCAAACATTCCCGCTATATGTCCACTAGCTCGGTCTTCCTTGTATGGATCAAAGCATACATCTTTGGACGTCATCAAGTCTAATTTCCTCCTCAAAGAAATCAACTGCTGCTCATTAGACCTTGAACGGTTGTTGTTGAAGATGTATTTTGTTCCTCTGGATGTTCCTATCTCCCATATGGATTCTCTTTTGCCAAATCGAGGAACGGGAAATGGTCATAGATCTATGTCTAGTGTACATATCAAACCAAATATGAGAAAATTGATTCTTAAAAGAGAAAAGAATAAATAACAATCAAATCATCAATAGAGTTACCAAAATACATGTAGTATGCTTACATTCCTGGCAATTTGGCTAGTTGATTCTCTCGATGCCTTTCTTAACTCTTTCATCAAGAACGCATGGCATGTGGTGCCCCACGAGTAACCACGAACTTTATTGAGAGGATGCAATAGTTGTAGAAGGTTGGATTCGACCCGGTTGCCACTACAATTGGGGAAAATGACACATCCCAAAGCACAGAGGATATATGCGGTGGTTGCAGCATTCACTTCGTCGTCGCTAAACTCTGGATTCATTTTTTCTTTATCCTTGGTGCCTTTGAACATATTCATCAAGTGGGCCATGCTGAACTGTTTAGTTTTATAACGAAAGCACCGATTGAACTCAATGTCGGATGTCGCTTGATCCCAACCAAGGCACTTCTGAGTGTAAAAATAAAGTTGTTCCCAGCTTAACTGCTTTACGTAATCAAACTTGACGGTTGTACCATGGTCAGCGAGACTAAGAATGTGAGACCCCAAACATTTTTCTCGGGTCTAATTAAACCCATTATCTGAATTTTGTACTTAAAGTGCATGTAACTCTAATATTCAAGTATTTCTAGGCTACCTCTGAACTTTTGACCGAATATAACTGAACCGGATATTATACCCAATAAATTATCCCTCAATATTATTAATGTGCCTGATAGTACACATTATGGAATAATGAGCATGTTAAACAAGTGGCGTGATATGAGCTAGGGATGCTCTTGTCATTTTTATGAAACCAACTCTTTTTTAAAAAAAATCTCTTCTTTTGGGGGAGGGGAAATCGTTGTTCTTCCTCTTTTCTTTTCGTTTTCTATTTCTCAGCCGAATTTCTCCCCTTCGCTTGAGATTAAGAGAACATGATTTAAAACACAATAATCAATATGTTCACACCGGTTTGTTGTTATTTAGGATGGTTTATTTTATAAACGGGGTGGAGAAATTCTTCAATCATGCTCTTCGATTTGTTATTTTCTTTTAGGGGTTTTGATCAACTCTTTTGCATGCATAAATTGAGGTCGGATAGTAGTTTCTCTGATTGAAGAGAACTCTCTCCAAGTTCCATGTATGAGTTAATCAACATAAAAGGAAAATTAATAAAAGAGTAAGGGATGAGACTAATTAGCTAAAGAGGAATAGTAAAGTTTTGTTTGAGTTTGGACCAGAATTGGGTGATATTCTGATACCGTGAAAGTGCTGTTGATTTTGGGTATGAATGATGGATGAATGATGAGTAATAAGAGCTTATGAAAGATCTAGAGATTTGGGTTGTTGTTGAACTTGAATTTGCAGGTGAAGAAATAGAGAAGGAGTTCAATACAACAAGTGAGTACCGATAGCTGGACTATCATCAAACTGCACATCAGGTGTTTGGCTTATTGCCTCTTCCAAGTAATCTATACACTTGCTATATGCTTGCAGCAAACTTAATAATTATTGTGATTTTGCTTTCTGGCTTGATGTACCTCCAACGTAAGCTTTTACAATTAGACTTTATCATGCTAAGAGTTAATTAATTGGAAATGAACCTAGTTCTTTGTTAGACGTTTGTGTACTGTTTTTGGGTTGGTGTACCTTTCCTTGTTAGCATGTTTGTAGTCTCCACAACGGAACCTTAATGCTTGTCTAGAGACACCATGACATATGATTTTAGCCTTAAGATTGAACTAGAAAGTTGTAGGAAATTGTGGGATGATTTTAGAAAGTTATTACTTGTCAATTTTGGATAAATGAGTAAGAGGATATATGTGCATCAGTGTATGCTATGAAAACCGTCTATAAAATTAGTCTTTCGATGACTGCACGGACAACCTTTTTGGAGGCCAATTCCGGTACATATTGGTGGGGATTTAGCCAATGTTTTCTTCATTAGAAGTGTTTGCCTTGGTGCCTTCTAGAGCCTCTTACAAGGGCATGATGTTTGGACATGTAGATTGGTAGTTATGGCTTAAAATGTACAGGCAGTCACAACTGATTTTTCTGTAGGGCAGAACGTGATATGGTTTTGTCGGCTGATTTTGGAATACCTAGATTCTGAATTAGTTCTGGGTGTCTTTTAAGAAGTTGTAGAGGAACTTATCTAGTTTCCAACGGGATATTGTTTGCTTATTTTCGATGCCTAACGGAGTCTGTAAAGATTTTTGAACACAACATGTAAGAGCTGATTTTTGGAAGAACGGTTTTGTCATAGTTTTTCTTGTGATCTTTGCTGTATTTTTGAATAGCTGAAAGTATGAATTAACTCTGGATGTTAAATAAAGAGTTTTAGATATTTGTTAGATCCTTTCAAAATGGTACCAAGTACCTGATTTGGTTTCTTACTTTAGAAGTTGTAGCTTCATAAACATAGCATGGTAGAGATGATATTTCCGGAGAAAGGATCATGTCACGGTCTTCTCCTGATATTTTAAGGAATCTATTGATTTATTTGTTATTGTTTATTATTTTTATGTGAGAGTGTATGTTATTGTTTCAAATGAAAAGTTATATGCTTTTATCGAATGCTAGTGAAGTATATAGAAACTTGAATACATGTAGTCGGGAATGCCAAATTGAACTATAAACTTGGCACTATAAATTACATTTTTCATTTTGTTTGAGCCTCCTGGAAATGCTCATTAATATTGTGTTCTATTTTCCTTCTTTGTGCAAAATGGTTGGATTGGAAGTGTATGATTGACTGTCAAAATGTACTAATAGTGAACGAATGAACTTGTTTGAGAAAAGGCTTCAAGGAGAACTTGTTTAAACCTTGTTCGATTTAGTTCTCTGATAAAGATGTATTTTACTTGTTGGATTAATTCACTTCTTATTGAGCCATTTGAATTCAGTATCTAACTGGTGTTCTATGAAAAGATATGATGATGGATTGTTCATTGCTAGAATGCTTAATTAAATAGGCCAAATTCTTCTTTGAGTTTGCAGTCTTATAAACCATTTTAAACATTATTTGGATTAAATGATATACTTTTGGCATTATCTCTATTTCAAGACTAACACATCATGCACACGGACAAGTATATTGTGGTGTCTTTATAAACAGGTTAATACGTTTGTCTGTTTGATTGGTTCAAGATCACTCCATATCATATTAGTGCAGTATACTGACTTCTAAGGCATGATCATGTGTGCTAGTATCACATACAGGAAATTGGTGAATTTTACTGTACTTCGTATCTGGTGTTATATGTAGATAATGGATTTCGTTTGTTAATTATATTTTTGGAATGTGTCAATGCCTTGTAACATGCAGGTCAAACAAGCTACAGTTTTAGAGGAGTTAATATATTATTGTACAGGGATAGTTATTGCTACGCAAGTCATACTATTCATCGTAAGAAATGATTGCTACTTAAATTGTAGTTCATATTATTTAGTAGAGATAGTTACTACTATTGAAGGTAGTTCATTATATCTAAGAGATTGTTACTGTCGTGACAGACAGTTCATATAATCTGCATAAAGATGAACTACGGTCGTGCTTGATCCCTTCGAGCTATGGAGAGGGTACGTAGGCAGCCGCTATGCGGTTCAGCACAACTGCATGAGGTTGTTCATATCGTCTAAAAAGGGTTGGTTGCTGCTTGGGAGTTCATACCATCCATTCAGAGATGATTGTAACCTTGGCAGTAAGAGGTAGTTGCTGTACTGGCTGTTCATACTACCTTGAGAGATGATTGCAACTTCTTGGAGGTTGTTCATATCATCTAATGAGAAATGAAGGGTGACTGTTGGATGCCAATTCATATCACCAAATAAGACTGAGAGATGGTTGTTGCCATTTAGAGGCAATTCATACCATCTGAGAAGGGATGGTTATTGCCTATAGTGGCAGTTCATACCATCCATCTAGAAATGGTTGCTAACTCTTTGAGTAGTTCATATCATTTGAAAAAGATAGTCGGTTGAGCTTGACCTAGCACTGTGAGTTATCAGGCCCACTGGGGCTTCCACCTACGGGTGGCTATCCGGAAGACCGTTAGTTGTAACGGTGGTTGGTATCCGACTACCCTGATATTGGCACTGGCCAAAAATCCAGGCCCACTAGGGCTCCAATCTATGGATGGCTACCCGGAAGACCGTTAGCTGTAACGGTGGTTGGTAACCGGCTTCCCTGACATTGGCACTGGCCATTCCTCACCCATTTAAAAGCAATGCTAGCTAGCTTATAAAGCAGTTTGGGATAAATCAGTGAATAATTGCTTGAAAAATCAAATTGGTCAGAACAAAATTTAAAGGTTCGGTTTCTCGAGTGGCTTATCGGGAAGGTGGAGCTGGTCTAATGGACCGAAACCCGACCCATTGGAAGCAAAAAAGTTTTCCGGTCTGTCAGAAAGAATCTGCACCACCTCATCTGGGGTGATCGTCATCTCTACAAACGACATGTGGAAGGTATCGGTCTCAGGATACATACTTTTCAGGAAGGCTGATATTTACACTCGGTCATGCTCTAACATTGAATTCTCAACAACAATAGATAACCCCGAATGATAAATAATTTGTTTGAACCTTTCACACTCACCATCTAACGGCCAATCTTTCATTTTCTTGGTGCAGTTGTAGGTTTGAGTAGACGAACCACATGAGAATGGTTAACACTTCTACGAATAAAAAGACAATAGCTTAAGAACGGTGTTTTATAATTATTACCTCAGTTGAATAAATTTCTTTGACCCAAGAGTCTTTGTATCCAAATAACAGATCTCCTCCATCTCTTGGTAACCCAGGGATTTGGCCTTCTTCAATACCTTTCATCTTAATTACCTTGTTTGTACCTTGTCCTTCTCCTTGTGTAGCACTTGGTTCTCCTTCTTCTTGGTTTCTAACTTGTGGAGCACTTGGTTCTCATTTTTCTTGGTTTCTAACTCTTGGAACACTTGGTTGTAAACTTGGTTGAGTTCCTTCGGTGATAGAGATTCCGCTAGCCATCTTTTCTCTTCTTGCAATAGGTGTTACTTTCTTACCCCCTTCACGACGAGGTCCCGAAACAATTGTATCTTGGGCTTGCTTAGCTCGCATTTCTCTAAAAAAACAAAATAAAAAACAATTAGCTCATAAGACACCGTTTAATCACTATATAATCGGTAGAAAAAATATATAAAAATCAACCGATTGTTCATAATCGGTAGATTGGGTCCTAGATTATCTCCCGATTATGCAAAAATTTTGGGTCATAAAACTCTAAGCTATGGACACACATATAATCGGTAGTCAAATAAACAAACTAACAACCGATTGTTCATAATCGGTAGCTCGGGACCTAGATTATCTACCGATTATGCATAAAAATTAGAACAGAAAACTCTAAGCTATGGACACACATATAATCGGTAGTCAAATAAACATAATAACAAACGATTACAAAACAATCGTACAAAACCTATCTACTGACTGAAACCATCTAATATAATCAGAAGTTAACAGCTACTACATATCTATTGATTGAAACCATGTAAATAATCGGTAGTTAGATAAAAAAATTAACTACCGATTAAGCCTAAATTTTAGTACAGAAAGACAATCGGTAAATAATGACTAATTCTAACTACCGATTATAGTTGATGTGCTTGAGGAATCCCGAAATTTTATAATCGGAAGTTTAAACCTATACGAAACTACCGATTGATTCAAAACTATATTCCTCTACATGAAACCATCTAATATAATCAGTTTGTTAGATAAAAAATTAACTACCGATTAAGCCTAAATTTTGGTACAGAAAGACAATCGGTAGTTAATGACTAAATCTAACTACCAATTATAGTCGATGTGCTTGAGAAATGATGAACTCTTTCATAATCGGTAGATAAAACACATCACGAAACCACCGATTCTTACCAATTCAACGAAAACCTTAGAAATTCTATTGACGATTTCATCCAATTGAAGAAAAATAAACACAAATAATGGTAAAATCTTACCTTATTGGAGCCATTAGATAGTTCTGGAGAGGTTGATTTTCAGAATCAGTCTCCGTAACTAGACCATCATCTTCGTGTTCTTCGTGGTCTTCACTATGTTCTTCAACAATCTCTAAGTTTCTTATTCTCTTGGTAAAATTTGGCCAATTACTATTATCAGATTGACGACTTGTTTGTTTCTGTCGAGTCATCTTTAGATTGAAATACCGATGGTGATTTGGTACGGTGATTAACAACGATACGATGAATTGGTTTTGAAAATTTCACGAGGAAATTTTTTCGCACAATCGGTAGATAAAACGAAGAGAAGAAGAAGATGAACTTTTTCTCACAATTGGTAGTTAGAAATGAAATGAAATGAGTTTAGGTTTTCTACTTTTATTAGTGAAAGGGTGTATAAGTATTTTTACCTACCATTAGGCTATCACATAGCCACATCTATTGGATGAGTATAAATAAGTCGCCCCAAATTCTTTTTGAGTCGTTCTAAAAAACGTGAGCTTTTATATTTGTTATGTTGAACTTATTTGTGTAACAATATATATAATATTTAAATACATGAAAAGTATTTTTTTTGGAAAAAATAAAATAAATACGACATAACACGGTTATTTTTGTGGTACAACACGCCCTCTAATACGGAACAACATAACACGTCTTAATCTCTGGCATAACAAAACACGTCGAACTACATGTTAGGTACATGACTTTGTGGGATGGATTGTGCTAGACCGACATGTTTTACACCTCTAGGGTGGGCTATCACGTAGCCTTGTCCGACTTGGTTGCCTTCGGGCTTGTACTGGGATAAGTTTACTATTTTATTTTTTTGTTCTCTTTTATTTATTTTTAAAAAAAGGTAAATAATGTATTAGTGTTAGAGTTTTTTTTTGTTTGTTTCTCTTTTATTATGGACTAGATTTGTACCCATGCTACACATCGGCCATATTTAACTTTTTATCATTGTTACCTTTAATTTTTAATTTAGTGTGACGAGGCTTCCCCCCGTCCCGTCCCATTGTGATGAAACGGTTACACTTTTTTTTTCCTAACGTAGTCACGGTTTCTGAATATGGTAGGCTTAATATTAACGAATTCCAAATTGAATTTGGTTTTGATGTAGATCGTCGATTTGCGGCGTTTTAAAACAAAAGAGCCATTAGGAGAGTGAGTTTCTTTAACCCCTAAATATTTACACCAATCAAATTATGCCAAGTGTCCTCATTAAATCGTTTCACAAAAACTACAAAAACCTTAATTCAGTCAATTAAAAACAAGGGTTTCCTTACTGTTTAACATAAGAACTTTATTTGTCTAGGCATTTAAATCTTTAGATACAAACATAAAATATGGGGTGAGAGCTTGTTGGAGTATGTTCCTTCATCTCTTTTTGTTTGATGGTGTGGGTTGTTGTTTTTGTATTTTTTGATTTTTTTAATGATTACATCTGTGGATAAATAAAAACTACCTGCATGCCTAGCTCCCGTACAGCCACCCCAAAAATTGTAGTAAAATTTATACAAAATGTAGCTTAATTAATAATCTTAATTCTAAACTTTCAATCCTACTTTGGTGTTTCCGTGTCATATTTACTGCTGGATCCTTTTAAAATTTTCCTCAATTTTACTATATCCGGAAGACAATATGAACGAGTCATCTGAATAATATAAAAGCTCTTGGATAATAAGGGTGGTCAATATTCTAAATACGGATGATAATGAACTATCTGTTAACTAATTAAATAATTAAATTAATATATTAAATATATTTTATCTGTCATATAAATTATAAAAGAAGAAAGAGACTAATTTTTTTTAAAATATACCCTTTTATATTAATTTTATTTTATTTTAAATCTTTTAGTGTTTTATTTTTTGTTTTTAATGTCAAATTCCAGCGTAGATATAAATAAAAAAATATTCGGTAAAGTTGTAAAAACAATTATCTAAGTTGGGTTGAAACAAACCTTTTTCCTTCGTCTAAAATAAGATGGACGGAGTATATTTTTTAGAAGAATCGGTACAAAAATGGACTCGGAACTCTTAATCACAATCCTGCGATGCCTTCCTACATTTTCCTAGTCATATTTCCTTAATCAATTGCGCATTTGCGTTTAACCAAACATACCCCACATAGACAAGATAAGATTCCTTGAAAGCTAGAGCCACAACCAAAAACTGCAGAAGTTGTTTGTCCATAGACTGTACCCACTAGGGCCATACCAAGAGACACCTCGACTAATGAAACCATGACTCATTTACACATTCAATTGTACCTCACTAATAAAGTCTACTCTTCCCAAAATTTAATACAACAATTCCAGACAAACAATGAAAAAGAAAAAAAATTCCAAAATCGATTTTAAAAATCTTTCTCATGTTTCGGTGGAATTTGTTTCCCAAGGGACTAATAGAGGGGATCATTTTTGGGTGGGATGGAATCCATCATACGAGTGAGATTTTAAAATTAGTTTTGGTGGAGTTTTTTTTAAGTTTGTAAAATTTATTCAAGATATTTGAAAGTCTATGTTCTAAATTCAGAGCACTGAATCTGATAAAAAAAAAACAAGTTGTCTGATTGAAACTGATGCATATCTGCCGTTCCATTTGCCGAGAAAAAAGAGGTAGACGTGATCTTGTGACTTGTGTGACGAGTCAATTCCAGGCCGATCAAAAGGTCAAAAAATTTAAATTGATGTTCCAAATTAACATGATTTCGACCGATTCCAGATTTTGATAAAAGTTATTTTATTTTATATGGATTTTGATAACCAATGAAGTTTAGTATCGTGTAATAACATTGTAAACTTAAGTTGAAGCGTATTAGGTTAATTAGTTTTTCCAACTTAGCATATTCGTCGGATTCTAATTCTTATTTATCTATATTGTGACTCACTAAATTTGATTCAACACTTATAATAGTAGGCTCATCCAAAAATTTTGATTCAAGTTAATATATGTGCCTAATGAATTAAGTATAAAGTTATACTAGGATCAATTACCACTGAGTTAGATTTCAAACATTGAAACAAAATAAAATAAATAAATTAACATCTGATCGGGACGAGTCAAATGACGAATTAAGTTTAGATATGAGTTAGATTAAACGAAAAACGCGTAATAGGTTGTTTGTTTTTTCTAACCCAATTGACTCGTCTTGATCTGAATCACATGAATATAACTCATTAATCGGAGTCAACAATTAATTAAATAATAAAAATACAGATTTTTTTTAAATCCAATCAGATATGTGCCCAACGAGTCATGTACAAAATGGTTTCTGATTCAAATAGCTGAAAGCCAGATGTAGGAGTTGAGTCAGACCTCGAGTCATACACCATAAAAACGAATAATAAAAAAAACATCTAATTCGAGATGTGTCAAATCCAAAAAGAAACAAGTTGTAAGTTTCTTTTAGGATATATTGATCTTTTCTACCTTTGTAAATACTCCCTTTATCCCTTAAAGTTGAGTCTTTTTGTTGTTTGCACAATTCTTAACGAAATAAGGAGAAAGACTAATTTTTTAAGTGTCCTCTCCAATTATATCATTATGAGTAACAAAATACTCCCTTTGTCCATGTTATAAAAGCGGAATATTATATTTTCTTTGTATCACTAGATATGCAGAATAACAATTTCAAGATGGTTTTTTACTACTATACCTTTATGTTGCTTGGATATCATCACAATTGGATTAATGTTTAGTACTGGGAATATGGCAATACTTTAAAAACAATGGATATTTATAAAATCATAAGAAATTCTTAATTTAAGAGATTTTACCTATTTCATCTATATATGTGGTACGGAGGGAGTAGTAAAACTTAGAAATTACATATCTCTCATAAGTATCAAAATATTATAAACATAAGTATCAAAATATTATAAACTTTTATCGTTGGAAACTGGGTGATGCGAACACGACGCGACGCAGACAAACTCTTAAAAAACTAGGACGCGGACACGTTATGCAATCAGTGATGTTTCCCAACAAAATGTATATATATTATGAATATAATTTCTCAACAATGCTAATAAATTGTTGAACAAATTTGTGTAAGAATAAGCATATACACCAATGAAATAATATATACAAAAAAAATTCAGGAATTATTAATTAACATACATATATTCATATTAAAATAGTGTGTGACATATGTATATGATGTCACCGATGTGTCTGACACGGAGATGCGCATATCCAAGTGTCGGACGCGGGTCTGACGCGGACATATGACCATTTTAGACGTATGCGTGCTACATAGGTTGGAAAATATTTTAAAATACCTACGCAATGAGTATAAACATTATTATCACATTATACATATTTTTTATACTAAGATTTATTAACAATAATCGATAAATGATATTCTAAAAAAAATATACCTTTGTTAAATGCAGATTATCAATTTTTTGGGACAGAAAGTAGAAATACATTTTAGCATGCAATAATTTTTTCTATACTCAAATCAGATTTTTCTCACACTAGATTTCCTAACTCAAATGATCCATTATAATTCTATTAACTATTATAAAACATTAGCAAATTCATAAATAGTCAGCATAATTAAGATATTAACTTATAGAAATTAAATAACTATTCAAAGTGTGAGATCAATCAATGATTCTCTATTTTTAAACAACCAATTGCCTCTGTACATTAATTTTACATATCTAACACCTTTATGTAAAATAAATAATATAATTATTTCTACCCAAAAATCCATGTATATAAAATTCAACCCCATCTTTATAACCCTTCATCGTTTTTATTTATAACACACTTATACATAGCTAATATAATGATCTATTTTAACAATTTGAAAATGTAAAATAGAGTTTTAAGTTTTTATAAATCTTTTTATTGGAACCAATTTAAGTTCTAAACCCTTAGAATAACCTAAACCCCGGAACCAAATATAACGCGAACTAAAACCCTTTTCTTTTAAGATAAAGATGGGAACCGAAACCTAACTTGTATACTTTCCATACTCATTTTCTAAAACAACAGACATAACCAAACTCCTTTCACGCCAAAATCCATTATCGATTTGAAACTAGCTGAACTCCGGTGGTCGAGTTCGGTCTCATAAAGCTCTAACCACAATCAATTGAAGGAAATAAAGGACTGAATCTCGATCAATTTTACCTAATTTTGCTAGAAAATACAGGTTGGTTTTCTTTTATATGTCTGCTCTTTTTTTTCTTGCTGCTATAAGATGGTGATAGCAATATGGATTTCTAGTGTTGAGTCTCTCAGATTTCATCCTATGTGAATTGGGTGGAGTTTGATTTATTGTAACATTGGGTTAGAAATTAAATTTACATTAACTAACCTAAATGCATGATATTACATAAAATTTGTCTGCTCTTTGTGCTCTGAAATGGATTTTCATAAATATGACACCACCTTGAGATAGATATGGAGCAGACAATTTTGATTTAAAAACCTAATTTAGCTAAATAGTGATTTTTCGTAAATGGCGCTACCTTCGAATTCCAAGTAGAAAATGGAGCTTATAATTTTGACATAACAAAGACCCAGCTGCATAGTGTTGTGAAATTAACTAAGAACCTGTATGTTTAGATACATAATGATTATCAGTTGTCCAGTCAGTTATCTACTTTGTTGTTTGTTAGTTACTTCGTTGAATCAGAACTTCATTTCCATTTGATATATAATTGAAATTCAACAAAATAAAAAGAAAAAAATGTTTCATCGATAATTGGATACCTGCTCTAATCTGTGAGTCATAATTCTGAGAGAGAGAGGAGCTAGAATCTGGACGAGACTTTACTGCAAAAACATGCTGAACTAATTACCAATGTGAGCTTTCAATTACAAGTTTTGTTTTCATTTAGGAATGACAGTTGGAGACGGACACAAAAGCAACTACAGGTTGTGCTGCAAGTACACAAAAGCAACTACAGGTTGTGCTGCAAGTTATGGGGAAGCAACAACAAAACCAACATCCTGCCAACGACAATTCAATCCTAGATCTTGAAAGTCCTTATCGCAGCACAAACCCATGTCTTGCTGGTGTCAAAAATTCTCATGATAGAATTCAAGTTGTGCATCTTTACAACAGAAAGAGGGAAACTGTTGCTACTGGCTATGTTGTGAACGGGAAAGACGGAGAGTATTGTCATGGAGTCCCAGTCTATGCTGATGAGAGGAAGATATGTCTTGAATCCATCGAGGATGGTAGCTGTCCTCAAGGTGATAACTTCAACTATTTGAGAGATCTTATTGCAAATTAATGGGTAATATACCAAAACCCTTTATCCAACTATTTATGTCAATGCCTAATTTACCCTATAGTTAATTAGTGTAATTAATTCGATTATTAGTTGTTTAATCGTGTTAGTTGTGAGATTAACTAGTGTTAAGAAATCATCAAAATTTACAAAAAATCTCAGAAATTTTAATTTTTTCTTGAACTTAATCAACCCAGAATCG
>JAJJMC010021346.1:1064242-1114978 GCA_023531435.1 Papaver californicum | reverse complement strand
GATTCTGGGTTGATTAACTTCAATCACGAAGAACACTAGAATCGATGGATGTTTCCTTTCATAAATAACGATTCTTATAATCATCGGATGTGGGTATTATTATGGGACGATTATGCTACACTTTCATAAAAGACAAATTTCATTCATAATTTAGGAAATTAGCGCATTGCATTACATAGTTTAGGATATTAGCGCATTGCGTTACATGATCTAGTACGTGTATTCTTGAAGATCGCACATTAATACATCGCACGGCATATTCCCTCGCATGCATGAACATTCTTTTCCCGTTTCGAATTCTCCATAGGCTATGAAATCGTTCGGCCTGAAATTAAATCGATTATATGTTAGTATCTGAACATCAAACGATGAGAGAGGGATAAACATGCTGAACTACTCACTTTCTCTCTATTAGAAGCTTCAGGATAATACTCGTGAACCATTCTTCTAATTTTACGAAATTCTCGCATTTTGCTTTTGATATGGTAGAATCTAAAAGCTAGGTCTCTCCATTTACGATGATTAGGGTTCCGATGTGGTCATAGAAGAATTCTTTGACTCTCTTCCAAAACATTGAATAAATTTATCTCTTCCAAAACAT
This sequence comes from Papaver californicum, assembly GCA_023531435.1. Lineage (NCBI taxonomy): Eukaryota > Viridiplantae > Streptophyta > Magnoliopsida > Ranunculales > Papaveraceae > Papaver > Papaver californicum. The sequence continues at coordinate 1,114,377 of JAJJMC010021346.1, read as the reverse complement.
TGAATAAATTTCGAACGGGCGTTCGCGGAAGATGAGAATGAACGACTTGACAAGCTCCAAATCTTCATCTAAATCCCAATCAATTTCCCCGACTCTATTTGAGTAGTAGATGAAGTGGGAGTGAGTAAAAGCCGTAAGTTTGGGGCAAGTTGGGTCAGGGATAGAGGTCCTTCTTATATTAAGGTAGACCCAACGACTATTTTTTTCTTCGAAAAACTTAAAATTTATGTAAAATATTCTGTATGAATCGTTCGATATGTAAGACCACATCGAACGATTCTTGGGTCATTGAAAATGTCAAAAACTAGGATTGATAAAATCGGTCTATACATAGGTCCACATCGAACGATTCCGAAGCTAAAAACAACATGAAAAATTGGCATTTTCTCTTCTTAGTATCGTTCGATATGGTTGTCTACATCGAACGATTCTTCCCTGAAAAACCAGCTGAAAAATTGGCACTTTATCTACTTAGAATCGTTAGATATGGATGCCCAAATCGAAGGATTCTTGGATAAAAAGCCATCAGAAAGTTTGGTGTTTTGCTCTGCCTAGAATCGTTATATTGGAACGTTGACATCAACCGATTTTGAATACCTGGAAAAAGTTCTGCATTTTCTGTTCAGAATCGTTTGATAGGTTTATCCACGTCGAACGATTTTAGCAATAAAAACATCAAGAGTTACAATGATGAAATTAGCATACACAACAATTTTAAAACCAACTAAATCCGTTCCTTCATAAACTAACAAACCTAATTATCCATATGTTTAAATACGAACGAAAAACATAAATTAAAGATATAATTATCCAAAATGAAAGACATAAGTTTGAAAAACAAGAAAGCATTCATTCAACTACATCACCGCCTTCCCCAAGACCACGACCACCTCGACCTTGTTTGACAGCTCTTTGTCCACTGCTAGATTCGCCCCGAGCAGCCTTTCTCATTCTTGGTTTCTTTGTTGGCACCGGCTCCGCCGCCTCCCCAAATCTATCAACAACTTTTTCATACTCCAGGGCCTTGTACTCTTCAATCTTTTCCCGGTTCACTACAACATGTTATCCTCTCCCTATACACATTTTTTCTTTGTTGATCGGTTATGTGATTCTTCTTCTCTGTTTTCATTTCAAACAACAAACAAGTTACGGTTTATGTTAAACCCTCATAACATACCATAAGATACCACAACATGTATCAGAACATCGAGAGCTCTACCTTGATCCTTGATCAAGGGCCTCTCGTGTATTCGTATCACACGAGTATGACTTGAGGTACCACGACATGTATTCCGGAGATGCTTCGGCATCTGAGTTGGTATCCCTACCTAGGCTAAAAATGTTATACACCCTTTTCTCCAAATCACTGGATGATGGTAACGGATCGTGAACAACCACAATGTCATTCTCAAGGGACTTACAATTAGACATATCGATTTTGTATTTTGTATTAAAAGAGATTCCTTGCACAACACCATATTGCATCGCCGCTCTTGTGGGGTTGTACATTACGTAGCCTCTGGGGTGAAACAGAGGACCATAGTAACATTGTTCTGGGCACCTAACCAATTTTACTTCCGCAAATGCTTCTTTGTAAGGGTAAAAGACAACATCCGTTGTCGACAAGTTGTCCAGCCGCCACCTCAGCTCAATGAGGTCCTTCTCCTGACTCTGGCCCTTTCCTTGGTAGGAGTATTTGCTTCTAAAATAACCACCTTCCTAATCCCCTTGCACACCGGCCCTCTTAGAAAACTCTGGGAAAAGCAATTATATCCACACCTGCATCAACATAGGAATATAGGTGAGAATACGAAAAAGAAGACAAATAAAGCTCCATAGCTACACCCCTTGAATTCCCTGGAGAAGAGCCACATTTCCTCCGACTTGGGTCCTGTCTACCCTAGTACACTTTCTTATCTCGTCCAACAAAAAGGCAAGGAAAGAAGTTCCCCTGAAGTAGTCGCGGACTTGGTCCAATAGTCTAACTAACTGGATGTAGTTGGCGTTCACCCGAGAACCGAAAACGTCGAGGAAGTTAACAGATCCCAAGATGTAGAGAATATATGTGGTGGATATAGTAGTGATACGGTCCTCGGTCAGCTCACCACTTTCATGAAGACCCATTGTTCCTGGACTCTTCCCTTAGGTGGCTCAGATGGAATATTTTTTGTTTTTTATCTTTCACCGTTGTCATCTCCCTCGTGGTCTTTTCTTTATCCCAACCAAACACTTTAGAGGTGAACTTGTAGATGTGCTCCCAACTAACCTCATTCACGTAGTTGGGCCCCATCACATCTTTGGATCCCACGCTTAGACCCGTGATCAACTGCACATCGTTTGGGGTTATTGTTATTTTCCCAAACGGAAGATGAAAAGTATCCTTTTCCGCATAATATCTCTCGAGGAAGGCAGAAACAAGGGGATTGTCATACAAAACCACCGAGTTATCGACTCCATACATCAAACTCGTTTGTTGGACGATCCATTGTACTTCGAGTGCTTCTCCATCCAGCGGCCATAACTCCATTTTGTTGATTGAAGATTGGTGTTTTGGAAAACGCACGATATTGGTGTGATCCTAAATAACATATCACGACGAATTAGAAAAGTGCATTAGGCTTAGATAAAAGTAGACGATATATACAATAAGGTTGAGATACTTACCATGGTTGCACAGATCTTAGCAGCCCAACTGTGCTTGTACCCCCATAGAAACACTCCTCCGTCACCTGGTAACCCATGAATGGCCTCATCGGGACCGAGAGTTAACAACATATCTGGATTTGGAAAGTATTCCCATTTCTTCTTCCTTCCTTGTGCATCATCTTTATCTCCTTATTGTTGTGGTTGTCGTGGTGGTGCACCACGTCCTTGTTCTTCTCCGCCACTGCTCTCACTATCTTCCTCTTTACCTTGACCTATTTCAGATTCTGCATCAGAAGAAGAAGAATCTTATTGTGTCTCCAATTCAGATGGTTTGTTGATGGAGACTGCTTTAGCTTTTCCCGCCGAATCCCTATGGTGGTTGGACGCCAAGTTCTTACCGTCCTTTCGACGAGGTCCCAAGCTCTGAGGAGTAGCAAGATCATGTTTTTTCTTCGCTTTCTTTTCCGGTGCCTTTCCCTTATCCATAAAGAGTACAACAACATACGATAATCAACAATCTAATTCAAGTGAATATAGGAATTTCAAGAGTAGAATCGTCCATCATGATGGACACACATCCAACGGCTCAAAACATTATACAGTTCAGAATCGTTTTATATTGGTGCTCATATCCAATGATTCTAGGCTAAAAACCCAACAGGCACATTGGGTTTTTCTCGGCCCAGAATCGTTCGATAGTGATATCCACATTGAACGATTCATATAATTGTTCAGTTTCTTCTCGACCCAGAATCATTTGGATGTTCATGTCCACGTCCAACGATTCTGGGTCAATGTACCCTGACTTTTCAGCTACCTTGGAATCGTTCGACAGGGGCATGAACATTAAACGATTCAAATTGGAATCGTTGGATGTGGACATGAACATCGAACGATTCTAGGTTTCACAGAACCCAGAATTCAAAATTTTCAATTTTTGAGTGTTGCATGTGATTGAAACCTAATTTAGAGTGATGGGATGATAGAAAAGTACCTGATTAGAGTCATTTGTTGTATCGAGCTAAGAGTTTCTTCGTCTTCCTCTTCCATAACCATTTTTTTCTTCGGTTTATGTTTAATTGCTTCTGCAATTTCTGGATTGCTTCCACTAGGTAGAGTTGCTCTTTTACTGTGATGCTTCATTCGTCTTGCCATTTTCGTTATATAGAAAAATCAAACGATTAATCGTTTTTAGAATTGTCGATTTTTGACAATGTTTTGGTTTGAAATGGAGAAGAAGAGGGAGAAAGGAGTAGAAGAGAAGAAGAATCGCTTGATGAAATAGAAATGGAGTAATTAGTTTAAGTAATTAGGTTTATTCTTACTTTGTAATTTTAGGTTTTTATAGATGGTAATTTAGTATTTTCACGTAAAATTAGACACCCCTTATCTACTAATACGGACACAAAATTTGGTAGGGCAAAAATAATTCCCCTATGCCCTAATTTAACCAGGTTAATTAATTCCTAAGTACATATTTGTATTTTTTGTGTATATGGGTGTATTTTTTCTAGGTGCATATATCATAATTTATATATTTTTTTAATCTTTTAAATGGATCCCTGTATAAATATACCTTTCATATAAAAATATTTTTTCTAATCCTAAGATATGGTTTACTATGCTAAGTTTACTTTTTATTATTCGTTTCTCACTTGAAATCTTAAAACTAGTGGCGTTTAATATTTTGCTCATTTGACTTGTATTAGTCTAAAATTGACATTGTAAATTGTACGTGAGGAAAGCAATTAGTTCATAAAATTTATTCAAGATATATGAAAACCTTATATTCTAATTCCAGAGTCACTGTATCTGATAAAAAAATATTATCTCTGTTTTTAAAAAAATAGATACTATTATTTTTTTATGTATGTCTAAAAGTAAATTAAATTAAAAAAGTAATGAGAAAAGGACGTATACATGATTTTGAATTTGACTCAAGAATAATAAATAGTAGATTACAGTTTGTAAATTTAATTAAAAAGTGAAGGATACTAAAGAGAATGATCACAGTCACAGATTGATGCACCGACAAATCACACATCCACGTCCACCTTGATATTTCTGCTTAAGGTACATAATAAAATAAACATCGTCTTGTTGCGTCACGAGTCCAAATCAGATTTTTTAATAACAAAGAATTCAAAACTAAAAGTATTTAATAATACATTGACGAAGAGTGTAAAACTCAATCGCACAAATACATGCAAAGATTATGAACTTACAACCAACTCATATAAAATATTACACGTTTCATACTATTATCATCGATCTCATGAGTTACTGTTGCCTCAGGATTGATAGGTGTTACAGCAGTAATTTCACATAATCCCCTTATAAATTGCAAATAGTGGCACCATAACCCATTTACATGCTTCAAAAAAAATAAAATAACCCATTTGTAAAAAAAAAACATGTACGCTAGTTTAAAATGCATTACCAGTAGAGTGGATACCACTGTTGTAAATGGATAAAGTCATCAGATGATAATATCTGTGATAGGTATTTAAAAATCCGCTAGCATCAAAAATATTTGTCCATCCAAAAAATATATTAACACTAAAAATATAGATTATGCAAGAAAGAACAAACTGAATATTATGACAAACGGTATGTAAGCAAAAGCAAATACAGAACCAAACAAGAGTGGAAGTACAGTCAGGCTTCACCTAGCTGAAGCCACCCCTAAAGACCTAAAAACCCATTTTTGTATTACCTTATTTATGTTGGGCCACAAAACCTATGATAACAATTGGCTTAAACCCGGAGTAAGATTTTGGTCAAGTACGAGACACAAATCATTTACAGTTTGTCCCCAGGAGCCAAATAAAGGCGTAAGAGCAATTCCAGTGGGCATGGATATTTTGTCAAAAATGCCAAACCAGGTGGATGGAAAAACTCGGATTTGGGTAGTGGAGAATTGTCAAAACGGGCATTAAAACCGATCGACATAAGATAGGCCGCTCGGTTTATGTTGAGCCGAGCATCGACTCAGTGTGAGCAGAGCGGCCAAGCATGATTCGACTTTTGTCGAATCTCCATGAAACGAATCCAACGGCTATAATTCCACCCCAACGATTTATGAATTGAATTAGAGAGCATGTAATCACAACTAAAGAAAAAAAAAACTACTGATTTTATTTCACATTCACAATGCTTTTTCTGGAATACCATGCCTACTTTTTAACATCTCATACGTACAATCAAAAAATCCTTCAGGATTACGTAATGAGCTTCATAATAAAAACTTGTCATTTTCCATCTTCGCCATTCTTCTCGAACTCGCAATACAACTTCACCCCTTGATCGATATCGATTGACAACCCGAACTAAAGCTATAAATTCTTCCACTTGTTTTCTTATAGTTTGATATCGATAAAACAATCCAGCTACACTATGGTTATTCGGGTTACCGCCGGTGTCTGTGCAAAAGTTATCATAGATTTTGTTCCAGTAACTCATACTCACTAAACCATTTTGTTTTCGTTTCCCATTCCTTGCCGAATAGCATGCAACAAAGTTTCTACATAGAGATAGATCTTCATCAATGGTAAAATTTGCCGTATTAATACACGGTTGAGCCATATGGGTATAAAAGAATTTTGAAAAGAAGTTGTAGAAGGTGTTATTTAGGAAGTGAAAATGATTGAATAGATAAAACTATTTCATAGACGTTGTATGGAACTAGCCATTGTCGGCTCAACCTAGGCTGATCGTCCCAGTTTGCAACGACAACGACTATATAATTTATAATTTCGATCTTAGCAATAAACTATTCAATTACAAATTTTTATTAAATATACTTTTACAAAATTAGAATTTTTAACTAAAATTAGATTAAATTAACTAAAATTAGATTAAATTAATTAAAATTATATTAAAACATCAATCTCCATTACATTAATTTAATATACTACACTCTTTTAAAAGATATATAAACTAGGGCAGTAAAAATTTAAATTAAATAAATACTTTAGTAAAAATCTCTGACAATCTTGGGCCTCATGTTTATCTTCATTTGACGGATCTTCCCTTTGATGCGCTCTTTAGAAGATTTTCCCTGGGTTTTTAGAAAAACCGTACGGTTTACTTTCAAATTTTATTGTCTTTCGATTTTCTTTTCTTGAACTCTTCTTTTTCTAATAGTTGCAAATTTGATTGGTTAACATCTAAAACTTGAAGACCTCTTTGTTTTTTCTCATTCTCTATTTTTCTATAACCATTACATATCTTACTAATGGCATCTTCGAGTATGACTCCAGAAAAATCAAGTTGGGTTATAATTTTTGCCATTTTTTTCTGATTTTTTTTTCGAACAAAAGTTGAGAAGAAGAGTTGGAGATGGAAAGATTAAGATTGAAGAGATAGTAGAAGATTTTTTGAGTGAGGAATGTGTGATTTTGGAGTTAAAAATGTTTGAATTTACGAAGGAGAGAATAAGAGCCGTTGAGAGTCGATCGTCTCAAAGAAAGACGATCGACTTAACTAACGCCGTGATGGGAAAACCACCCATCCATTTACCAACTCGTTTTTTGGATTTATCCATCCCACCGTGGAATGATAATTGGCAAATTAGTCAATATATTAACCCCACTGTCTTTACTTTAAGTAGATCGGGGATAACTACTCTTACTTGCCAATTGACCCTGTAAAACGAAATTTAGCTTTTTTTAACTCTATTATCTAGAATTCTGGCTCCTTCACTACCTGAAAATGATTTTTTTTTCTTTATTTTTAAAGCATGAAAAAGAATTTTCTTTATTTAAAGCATGAAAAAGAAATTTTTATATGGACATGGGTTCTCTTCAGATATTGGGAAATCAATAAATGAAGTGTAAATATTTTCTCTCTTTTTTACTGGGACATATGATGCGTGAATAACCAAACCAAACCAAAAATATCATCGGGAAGTCACGAGCGAGAACATGACAAAATCCAACCTTTCTTTCTGAAATTTCCATACATATTTCTTTAACTTAATATCTTTTTGATCTTTCCAAAATTTATACAACAAAACCCCACCATTCATTCGTTGTATATGAAAACCAAGCTGATGCTGCTTCTTCTCTTCATCTGTCACAATAAAGAAAGGAAAAAACAGCTTCAAATTCTCTGTAACAACAACATATAACCATGGCTGCTTATAAAAGTTGTCACCAGTCATTGAAGTTGGTTCTTCTCTTCTCATCCTTTGTTTTATACTTTTCATGTGCCTCAGTTTATGCCCTTAATGTTGGGGTTCAAACTACTGGTACTGGTGTTTCACTGGTAATTACCTAGCTACTCATTTAATTTCTTCACAATTTTTTTTCATTTATTGTTGTTAATATAAATTTATATTTTTTGATCAATTATATAGATGAAAGAATGCAGCAGAAAATGTGAATCAGAATTTTGTTCAGGTAGTCATTGAATTTTTGTGCAATCTTTCAATGACATTTTTCTTCCTTCCTAATGTGCTTTTCTTCGATTTGTTTCAATAGTACCACCATTTTTAAGATATGGCAAGTACTGTGGACTACTATACAGTGGATGTCCGGGGGAAAGACCATGCGACGGACTCGACTCTTGTTGTATGAAACACGACGTTTGCATCCAATTGAAAAACAGTGAGTTCATTCATCCATGAACAACTTTCATTTATTTTTCCTTTTTTTATGTCTTTTTTTTTGTTGTTGTTGTTGATCTCTGGGTTTATTACATTTTCAGATGATTATCTAAGTCAAGAATGCAGCCAAGCATTCTTAAGTTGCATGAAGAATTTCAAGGACAGTGGAGGCCGTACTTTCAAGGGAAACAAATGTGATGTTGGAGAAGTTGTTGATATAATATCTCTTGTTATTGATGCTGCTTTGTTGGCTGGAAAAGTTCTTCATAAACCTTAGCCATAACCTAGCTAGGTCAACCTATCTTTCTTTGTTGTAGATTAATATTTCGTTTTGTTATGTGTTTTATATGAGGAAAGTAAGACTTTGATGTCATCTAATCTAAGGTTGGTTATGCACTGTAAATGGATTACGAAGTTAGCTAGAATAAAGACATAATCGAGTGACTTTAATGGAGTATCAATCTGTCTTGATCACCCTAGTACATACAGGATGCACGTTGAAACTTCAATCAGCACTGACTTTATCTATCTGTCTCGATCACGGATGGTATTATTCAGTGGCGGAGCCATGATTAAAGGTGCTTTAGGTAAATGAATGAGTTATTAAACAAGTAGTAAACTATAAAACAAGTAAATCTCAGCATTTATAGCTGTGAATGCAGAACGATTACTTTACTTCGCAGGTAGGCAATTGCTACCAGCGTTGCCTTGTTCATCAGTAATACCAAATTGCACGAGGTTGTTTGCTGTCACCATCATTAAGGGTGCAATTTTAGATAATACACCGAGTCTTTAAGACCGACCCTAATGAACAAATACCCTTCTTTTTAGTAATCATGTGTCTCACGCATGTGTAAAATCTTTTTAGTTACAACTATCTTTTTGTTTCTGTTACAATTTGATTCCGTTATATCCAGCCTGTGTGAATGGAATCTTTATTTTCCATCAGTCCTGTAATAGTATAAGAGTTGAGCTCTTATCTCTTTGTCTTTAATGAAAACAATCTAATTTCGCCCGAACCATTTCTCTATGGTATCAGAGCAAGATCCAACTAAATTTTTTCTTCTTACTTCTTCATTTCTTCTCCGAATCGTCATCTTCTTCTTCTGTTTCTTTTCTATTCATGATTAGGGAATTCAACTCTACAATATGGAAAATCCAACCCATTATTCGATTTCATATGTTCCTCTTGAAAGAAGACAACTACCTAATATGGAAATCTCTTATGCTTCATGTCATTCGCAAATTCAAGATTATGAAGTTCTTGGATGGATCTCATGCTTGTCCAACTCAGTACACCACTCATACTAATTAAAATAATGGTGTTGAGAACCCTCACTACACTGATTGGATTGATGAGGATGCCACAATCATAATGTGGATCAATTCCACCAAATCTGAGTCCGTAATTTCTTATTTTGTAGATTCAGCTACTTGTTTTGAGCTATGGAAGAATATAGAAGATCGATTTGCTCTAGTCTCTTCTACACATTTTATATAACCAAGGACTAAACTCATGTCTTTGAAAGAAGGTGAGAAATTTTTTCAATCTATTCTTGCTGAAATCAAGATTTTAGCTGATCAATTAGCAGTTGCTGGATCTAAAGTTTATGATGATGAGTTAGTGGTAGTCACTCTTTCTGCTTTAAACTCATATTACAATTCATTTGCAACACCTATTAGAATTAGAAATCCACATGTTTCTTGTGTTGAATTACACAATCTTTTGACTAGTGAGGAAGTGATTGTTAATGAGAGAAACAGATCTCTTGTTTCTGAATCTACAGATAGAACATTTTCTGCTCAAATGCACAATTCAAGATCATTTGGTAGAGGTGGACGAAATTATTCATCTAATTTGGAAGAGGTAGTGGTTCTAATTACAATAATTTTCAAGGTGGTAGATGATAAGCACTTAATTGATACATTTTTACCATTTAATCTATATTTGTTAGCACTCGAATTTATATTAGTAATATATTTTTATTGTCTTATTAGATGGTTTGCATAAATCCCGACGTTACAATTAATTTGGTTAAATGGACTTATTATTGGCGTCACTTTTTGATATTCCAAGAACTCACGAAAATTAGTGATGTTGAGGAGCTCTACCGTCGTGGAAGTGAACAAGGAAGAAATAGAGGACGGTATAGGCTAGAGAGGTGATGATGGGCTAGCTTCTTTTGGTTGCTTTTAGGTGTGAAAGTGAGGGATGTGATGGAGGTGTAGGAGCTAAATGCTAGGTTATTAAGCTTCACGTGATAAAAGGAGTATGTTTAAGAGTGTGGAACAAAGTAAAAGAAATAAGAAAGAGATGATGTTGACCTGAAGAGAGTGGTAGAAGGATGATGGTACGGCTAGAATAGGCCTATGGGCAGTCCTTTCTTCTCTTGGCTTTGGGTGTAGCCGTGTAGGCTTTGTTTGAAAGCTACTTTTCTATCTTTTAGCTATTGGGTATTTCACGTGAAGAAAGAAGATGAAAAAGAAAGTATGGTTGGTGGTTGGCTGTTGAGGTTTTGTTGCTATGATTGAGACGTATGAAAGTAGTAGGGGTGCGTCAGTGGGTTGTTGAACCAAGTGACAAAAGTGAGCACGTGATTGGAGTAGGGAATGATAAGAGATTGAGAAGGTATAATGGGACTGTTGGAGTAGGAACGGACAGTCACAAGAGAAGTCCAAGATGACTTTTGGGCTAGACATGATAGCGACGTGAAGAGAAAGTTGAGTTTGTTGGCTAAAAGAAGAAGAGCTAGGCTAGGAAGCTAGACCTAGGATATGGACCAAGTACACACGTGAAGGGGACAAGCCCATGTGGATGAGAGAAGAGTTTTCTCTAAACCTAGTATAAATAGGAAGATAGCTGCGTCAGTTAGTGGGTCTTTTCGGAGTCTGATTTTTGGGGAGAGAATTTTCTCCTGGACAGTTTCTAGAGGCGGAGGCTGGGCAGACGGAGAGAAGAACTGTACCTGGAAGAGGAGGCGTTGTGTAGCAAACGGAAAGAGGAACTGTACCTGGAAGAGGACGACTGTCTAGTTTGTTTTAATCTTTTCCCTCTCTACTTTGTTAATTATTTTTATGGTTTTTAAGAAACCCATCTCCATGTTCTAATTAATTTGTAACTAGGGTTTAATGTTGAAACCACTTACAGTTTTAGATCAGTTGAATTAAATATTTGATACAGACCCTTATGATTTAAATAGATTAAATTCATGACTTTAAACAATTGTATTGTCGTTTATGGTGCATGCTTGGCCTATGGTTTTGATGTTCCATGTTTCTGGTATACAGTTGTTATTCTAAAAATATATTTGTCTACTTATTTGATATTCCATGCTTAGGTTAAATCTTTTGATGGGGTATACTTAGAATAGCCAAGTATTATTTGTAGACCTTTAATTAGTTTCGTACAATTTTCTCGCTAGCGCAATTTATGGTGTATGCTTGAGACTAGGGTTTTTTGATGCATCATGTTTAGGGCGTCCCAACGATATTTGCGACTCTAAATATTCATGAATTAAATAGTGGTGGATACTGAAAAACCCTGGTTACCGACTCTCTCTACTCGGTCACATTTTATTAGTTTAGTTAGTTATTATTTTATTTATCAATCTAAAAATCACAACAATATTCCTCTTGATTAGTTTATTAGAGATACTAATTGCAGTATTTCCCCGCTCTCTGTGGGTTCGACCCGTACTTGCCGTTGTCTACTAGTTAGACGCCGTGCGATTGCGGTTATTTATATTGGGTAATCCCAAGTCACATCAGTAGACGTTCAGGAAATACTAGAAATTCAGGTTTACTACCTACACCATCTTTTCGTGTGTCTTCTAGACCTCTACCTCCAAACTTGTCATCTGCAACAAAACCTATGTAGAAAATGTGGTCGTTCTGCAGATGAGTGCTGGAATAGAATGAATTTTTCATTTCAAGGTCATGCACCACCAAGAAATTTTCAAGCCATGATAGCATCAGGCAATATTTTAGGAGAGAATCCTTGGTACACGGATTCTGGAGCTAACAATCACTTGAATGTTGATCCTTTTGTATTGCGTACTTCTACTTCTTACAATGGAAATGATTCCATAGCTACAACAAATGGTGAAGGTATTACAATCAAAAACTTTGGTTTTGCATCTATTTCTTTTCCTATCATACATTCCATCTAAAAAATTTCTAGCATGTTCCTAAAGCTTCTCATAATCTAATTTTTGTTAATAAGTTTGTTAAATACAATAAATGCTCTCTGACTTTTACATCCAAAGATTTTTCTATCAAGGATCTCAAATCAGGCATGATTCTTTTCCAAGGCCTTAGTGATAATTGGCCTTTATCCATTTCCAGATTTCACTCACAAGCCAACTGCTCTATCTTGTGTTCAGCCTTCTTTTGAGGTATGGCAAAAAAGACTTGCACATCCTTATTTTGAGTCCTTTAGTAGAATAAGTAGGATAATAAAGCTTTACAATACATTATCAAAGCCAATTGTTTGTACTGCATGTCAGCTAGGAAGAAGCCACAAGCTTCCTTTTACTGTTTCCCATTCTGTGTCTTCTGTACCCTTTCAATTATTGCATCTTGATGTATATGGACCTTCTCCTGAAATATCAATAAATGGATTTAGATATTATGTGAATATTATTGATGATTACTCTAACTTTTGTTGGATGTTTCCCCTATGTGCCAAATCTGATTTCAAGAAAATCTTTCTTAATTTCAAAGCCTATGTTGGAAACTTACTTAATTGCACTATTAAGACAATTAGAATTGATGGTGGGGGAGAATTTTTCAATTATGAGCTAGGAACTTTTCTTTCCACCTTTGGAATTTCACATGAAATAACCTGTCCTCACACACCTGAACAAAATTGTGTGGCTGAATCCAAACATAGGCATTTACTAGACATCACTAGAGCCTGTCTCATTCAATATTCTCTCCCAATTTCTTTTTGGTATGAAGTTTTGTCAACTACTAATTATACTATTAACAGACTATCCACAAAGTCTTTACATTTTATTTCACCATTTGAAGCTTTGTTTAACAAAGCTCCAGATTACTCATACTTGAGGTTTTTTGGTTCCTTATGTTTTCCATGGCTTAGACCTTATTCTCCTCATAAACTTGTTCCAAGGAGTGCTCCTTGTATTTTCATTGTCTATAGTTCTACTAACAAAGGGTACATATGCATTAATCCCACAAATGGTAAAATCTTTGTGTCAAGACATGCTGTCTTTTTTGAATCTTTATATCCATATGCTAGTCTTACAGATCATACTATCTCTACATCTGTTTCTAATCTTGACTTACATGTCATTTTACTTGTTCCTACCATCATATTTACTACTTCCCCAACATTATCTCCTTCATCTTTCATATCATCTTCCACATTATTTCCTTTTATATCTCCAACTGCTGGTCCAGCTATTGTTACTTCTACAGATGTTCAACCAATTGTTATAACAGATAATTCTCATTCTATGACCACCATCAAAGAATAACATTTACAAACCCAAGGTTCTTTTCTCCATAAGGCACACTTTACCTGTATCTTATATGTCATCCATTCCATCATCCTTGATTACTTGTTATGGTCAGGCAGCTAAATCTCCCGTCTGCCACTAGTAGAAAATGAGACTTTTAAGACTGATGGGCTTTTATTGAAACGACTGATATTATCCCTCAAGACCATCTTGGTTGTTAGACACCGTGATTTTACTAATTGGGCCGGTAAAAACTATCTTTTAATTAGCTCTAAAATATTACCAGTTAGCCATTCCAATAGAATTTATGTAACGATGGGTAGGGTCACCACAACCTACGGTTAGATATAACCTTCTTTTAGATCAACAAATGTGATTCAATCGATCCCTCTTCTCTTTATTAAACGCAAAAGCAAAAGAAAATCTGATCTCTATCGGCCTGTTTCTTCCATCTCTTCTCTATCATAACCTCTACTAACCTTTCACAGCCGATCTCTCTTTGATTCTATCATTTTTTTTTGCTCAATCATAACATTCAGTCGCTTGTTAATCATAACTTTAGTTTTAGGTTATAAGTTTATGGAGAATTAGGTTTTGTTTCTTCTTCTTTCATCAAAGAGATCCATCACAAATGGAAACCTTTTTCAGATTCCTTTCAACTGAATCAGTACGAAGAAATATATTGTTCTTAGAGAGATTTCTCTGGTTCGTGAAGTTAGTTTTCTATAATGGATAGATTTTACATTATGGTTTTTATTTAATTTTTATTTTTACTTCTTATATTTGAGTTTTAAGGTTTTCTCTGATTTTTTTCCTTGTTTAGATTGGTGAAAGTAATTCAGGAAGCCACACTGATCTTTGGAGTTCAAGCTTATCTGCTTGTAATGAGCAGGTATCCATTTCTTCATATGCCATTTTTGTTGAACTTCAATTTTGGGTCAGTATTTGTATATGTATGGTTGTAGCTGGTGTTGCTGTTATTTGATAATTTGATATAAATTGTAATCATCTTATCAGTTTGATTTATATGTTGTTTTTTATGTTTCGAACTGATTCAATTTTATTTTATGCTTTTTACTGATTGAGGAACATTAAATAACCTAAATCCTTTTATGGGTAAGGGATTTTATAGATCCATTAGATACTCAAAAGTCACATGGACCATGTGCTGAACTGAGAGGACTATTAATACACACTAAATGCATATTTCACTTTATATCTATCGGTATGATAGTAATATATAAGTTGATTATGTTTAATTGCATGACTGATCTTTGTAAAGGGTGCTAGTTGATACGGGCATAATTTGTACATTTTTATCTCCTAATTTATATTTGCCATTACTCATAAATATATTAATTTTACTATTTCTGTGTTTATAGGTTGACCGTATAATTCCCGATGTTACGAATCAACATGGCTAAATAGGCGATTATTTGAAAGAAGTTGTTATGCCCGATCATGTGCCAGAAAATGGTGTTTTCTTGGCACCTTTGGACCTAACTGCATCTCCTCTTGACTTACGTTGTACTGAAACTTTTCTCAACTTGCTGGAAAGTATCATTGTTTTAATAGACTAATATGTTCAGATGAGCTTTAGTTTGAAAACCTGACAGAAGACAGAAAATAGGTCTGATTGGTGGGACGTGGAAGTATAGAGAATCAAAGAAAGTGAGAAACAAAAGAGGCACGGGAGTGACAATTGTAGGTAGGTTTTTCTTTTGGATGGAGGTGTCAGATCTTTTGGGTTTACTGATATAAAATCAATGATAGAAAAGAGGCAGAGTATGGGGTTCGGCGGCTTGTAAGACGTGGCAGACTTGGATGGAGCTTTGCTTTGGTTGGTAAAGGTGACGTCATAGAGAAGAGTTTTTGTTGAGTAGACTTGAGCGTTAGTGGGGAAAAGAGCCTGACAAACGGAAAAAGTATAAATAGGAAAAGAAGAAAGAGGGGGACCAAATATGAGTTTTGTTGGGGGGAGTTTTTGGAAGTGGTGTTGACGGCTGCAAGGTCTGGGAGTTCAGGAGATAAGGAGTGATCGAAGGGGATATACGGAGGTTGAGTTTTCTGTTCGTTCAGTCTCCGGGGAAAAGTGGACGGCGGTGGTTGGTGAAGGACGAAAAACAGAGACAGGGAAGAAGGCGTATTCGATTACAATGACACGTATCAATCTAACTTCTTTGTCTCTTAATTATTTTGATTGGATTTTGAGAAACCTATTACCATGTTCTAATTGATTTTGTAGCTAGGATTTTATGTTAAAACCATTTGGAGTTTAAAAATAATTGAATTGATTTATTAAGTAAAAGACTATTATGATTTGAATAGATTAATTCTTGTTATTGTTTATTGATTTTTAATGTTGAAATTAGTTATCGTTTCACCGGTTCTGTACAATACAGTAACCTTTGCGTATAATTAATAGGATCGTAAATATATTTGTCTACTTATCTGTTATTCCATGTTTGGGTTAAATCCTTTGATGGATATGCTTAGAATAGCCGGTTTTATTTGTGAACCTATATTTAGTTTTGTATAATTTTCTTGCTAATGCAATTTGATGGTGTATGCTGAGACTTAGAGCTTTTGATACGCTATGCTTAGGGTGTCCCAGTGATATTTACGACTCTAATACATATAATAGGTGATGTCGATAGAACAAACGATAAATTAATATTCATGAGTTATGTTTCATTTCAGTAATTGAATAGAAATAGTGGTGGATACTAAAAACCCTGGTTACCGATTCTCCCAGTGATTTTACTTTATTAGTTTAGTTTAATTTTATTATTTCAATCTTAATTCTAAAAATCCAAAAACTTAATTTTTTATTAGTTCATTAGAGATATTGGTTACAGTATTTTCCCGCTCCCTGTGGTTTCGACCCATATTCATCATTTCTACATTGTAGATGCAGTGCAATTGCGATTATTGTAAATAGGTATATAACAAAATCCTATCACCAGTGGGTCTAGTTTTATTCAAGTTTTTAGGAGTTGGTTGTGGATTCCATAAATTGAGTTACAGAAGCGCAGATCTGACAATGTCTTATAGCCTGTAGAAGGCATCATTTATCTTGATGTAATATAAGTTAAGTGAAGTTAATCAATGTAGTTCGCTGGGTTTTCTGTTATATACATCTGTATTATCTCTAATCCAAATATCACCGATCAGTATTATTATTGTCCTTAAAAAGTTAGTATTTTAATTACTTTGATACTTATAACTATGTTGAGTGGTTGCTTGATCAGAGAGGCAATGAAGTACTATGAGAGGATAGGTAAGCCGTTATGACTGAACTCCAGTTTATTATAGTAGAGTGTCGTTCTTCCTAGCTAGCATATGGGGCAGTGGGTATTTCAATGTGTACGCTCTCACCTGTAACCTACCACTTCTAATGTATTTCAGTTACTTTTGATGATAGGCTTTCCAGCACTTATGAACGTCTTAATGGAAAAACATGGTGATCCATGATGTGGAGATGGTTTGTAGATCCTTTCTCATCTGATTTTTTGTTTTCTCTGTTATCAAACTTGTTGATTCAATCAAATAACTCTTGTGCGAAGGAGCGTGTGAGAAGAAAGAGACGGGCGATGTCCTAGCACTACGCCTAGGATTCCAAACGAAATGCTAAAGCCTCGCCCTATTTAAAATCACATGAACTCTATTGTTTGGGTTTTGATAACATCTTAACATCTCTCCACAACTATCACTAATAGCAACATGATTTACATAGTTTTTAAAGAATCTAATTTCCTTCAAAACTTTAGAAATTACTCCATTTAAAGTTGCATTTGGTACCATTATCTCTCCACAACTATCACTAATAGCAACATGATTTACATAGTTTTTAAAGAATCTAATTTCCTTCAAAACTTTAGAAATTACTCCATTTAAAGTTGCATTTGGTACCATTGTCCTGTTTCGCTAGATTGAGCCCATTTAAAGTTACGTCAAATTGAGCCCATGCTAGATTGTAATGCCACTGTCCCGTTTCGCTTTTGTGGAAATGAATAATTCAAGTTGTTATTTTGGCCAGGCGGACTCCTAGGAACGTTGGTATCCTAGGGTTACGCTCAATTTGGACGGTATTCTAGTGTTACGCCTGTTAATGGCGTGATCTTAGACCCCACCCATCAGGCGTTGTCCTACGTTACCGCTTGATCAAGCGTATTCCTAGATTACCGCCCGTGTTTTTAAGCATCAGGCGTTGTCCTACGTTACCGTTTGATCAAGCATATTCCTAGGTTACCGCCCGTGTTTTTAAGCGTTGACCCAGGATAACGGTTCACTACAAAGCCGCTTGATGCTAGGCGGAAGACTACGATGCCGCCCGAATAAACCAAGTTTAGTCCGGAATAAATACCAAATGTAGTCTGCTACAGTGAAAAGTCTGGACTATCCACTACTTTTACTCGCTTCACTGCGCCTCAATTTTCCGAAACAAAGACTGTATTTGGTCTTTACTCCGTGCTTTGATCACGCTATTGTGGACGCTCTAAGGTTGTAGAGAACGATAATGGTTCTGACCATTTCATTGATGAAGATGCCACGGAAAGATCAACACCAGTCAACCTTAAGACAAGATTAACTAAACCATTCAACCAATTCAAACTTGCCGATGATATGTAACTAGTAGAGAAATAAGAACTATCATACTTATATGATACTTTTGAGTTATTGAAGTTATATGAATATGTTGAGTAATCCATGATCCTGGATGAATACGATATCAAGGTAACGTAACAAAGACAAGTTAGTGAATTGAGTTGTGATAGAGCCTGAAAACATCGAATGCGAGAGATCCAGATAAGTCAGATTTCTTAACTTCGAAAATTGATTGGTGGTGATGTTTGAGAAGTTTAAATTATTGTAACTTAGATCAAAATACTTTAACAGTTAATTCAGAACAAGAAAAGTTAATCCTTCTTAAAATCATCAAAAATGGAAGATATTTGCCTAAGAATGATTAAACTTGTAATGAAATGAAGATGCAAAACATTAGTCAATCTTTTCAGTCTCTTCAGTTCAGGTCTCCAATATTTTCCGCATAGATTTAATAAAACCTCGGAAGAACGAAAGTTTGTTTTGATCATCCTCAGAGACTAGAGAGTTTTGCTGATACTTAAGACTAAGCAGAAATAAAAAAGAAAAATATCAGACTAGTGAGACAAACTAATAGATTTTTAATAGAGCCTCTTCAGTTCAGGTCTCCATTAATTTCCGCATAGATAATAAACCTTGGAAGAACGAAAGTTATTTGGTGATCATCATCAGAGGCAATATAAAGATCTTTAGCATTCAACATACTTCAGTTTGAACAATTCAAGATCACTCAACCAAAAGATTCAAAACAAGACAGAAAAACTACTTTATAACAATAACAGCACTTATCTGAAAAGAGAGTTTTAGAATCAGATTTGCCAAGCTCAATGATTTTTTTTTCTTAAATTGAAAAGGTCAATTAACTGGAATAAAAAGTAAATGTTAAAATGAGAAAGGAATATTATCCCTTTCCATTGAGATTGATTCAAGAGGAAATGGAAAGGTGAAGAAATAAACTCCAACACAATTCCCCTCACATATTTATTATATGCCCTTGTCTGAACAGAATGTGGTCTCAAATTCCCACATCCAGTTATTCGAAGGCAAAGTCAGAACAGAAATTCAGTTAATAACCCAAGCAAAAATAAATAATTCACAACACATAAGTATTAGATGTATCACTGCTGAATGAAGGACTAGATTGAAAAACAAATAAAATTTCCTATCAAGTCCAAAATCAAAAAACTCTCAAAATCAATTTCTAAAAACTAGAAACAGACTGAATCAATATATGCCTCGTCACTAAACCAGATATGAAACTGAAAATTAGAAGAAAAAATCTCCCTATAGCTCATATGGCTACTCTGAGAGACAATTATATAATGAAACTCCCAAGTAAAACCTAAAAAACTAAACAAAAAGCAGAAAATGAGTTCACTGCAGGAAATGAACGAACCAAACTAATAGTTAAGGATTTGGCAATCAAAAGAAAAATAGCCAGTCAATTAATTCATTTCATCGTTTGCTCAAAAAGACTTCAACTTCAGTATATGAAAAATTTGACATGGGAAAGTAACATAAAAATGTGAGAGCATCTGAATGCCTTAGCCAATAGCCACCGCATGAGACGGCTAATATCAGAATCTCAGCCCAAATTTCTTTTTTTAGAAAGCGTCGCAAAAGATGTACAGCACTATAAACTCTATTAAGTAAGCATATCAGAGTTAAATATACACAACAACTTAATTACACTACTGGAACAGACAAGGAAAAATCAAACAGTACCCTGATAAGATGTTCAAATAATACTAAAACCTAAAGGTGGTACTGATAAATAAAATGTGCGCGCATCTGAATGCCTTAGCCATGTAGTAAGGCAGCTAATGCCAGAATCTCAGCTCACTATATTATCGGCAACGTACAGCGCTATAAACACTATCGAGTAAGTGTTTCAGAGACTCTAATTTGTTGCCTAGTTCTCAAATTCAATTGGCATACAATGAAGTATAAAATTGAAATCCAAATAGAACTTGTTACAGTTTATTCCTACAAAGACATGGATTTGCAATACAAGCATCAATTAAGCACGAGCATATCCCTCAGAACCAATAAATCATCAATAGATATCAGTCCACTACTTTAATTTTTAAACATGATCTTCATTGGGATACAATATTAGCATAAAGAAAGAGAAGACAAAGAGATGATAAGAGAAACAATGACTAAATTGGTTAATGAAAACCTAGTATAACTAAAATTCTTGGCTACTCTAATTCACTGTTTAATGCCTAATCTCAAATCAAGTCTAAGGAATTGAAGAATGTATGTTTTCCAAAACATGTAATCAATGAGACACAAAATCTCAGAGAATAATCAAACACGAATAGGAAATTTCATCTAGCAAACGTAGAAATTGCCTCATAACATTCGAATAAAATCAGATTTTATATCGGTTTTGGGACAGAGTGCGTTTGCAAATACTTAGATTCAGCAATAAAAACAAACTAAACCCACAAAATCAATAACATATCAAGATGAAGCTGTATGTTTATGATGATTGAGTAAATAGAGAGATGTACCAGTATTTAAAGGGCCTGAAGAATCAGATGAGAATCAAAATAGGCGAGTGATACTGGAAGATTCAATATTGCAAGTTCCTGAAAAAGGTATAATTGATTGAACCGTGATTTTTTCAAGATCCAAACAAGAAGCTGACTTGCACACAAGTATGATTTCATTCCGCTCGATTATAATCAAACACACAACATTAAGCAGCATAGAAACCCTATAGAAAAGAAGCAATTTATTTCGTCCTAGTCTAAGGTATAAGTAAAAAAGGCATTACAACGAAAATGGATGATGCTTAGGGTTACTGTTTGCTGTTTAGAGGCAGCTTCAATGAAATTGAAAATCTATATAGCACTATAGCAGAGGGATGCAAGGTATAAAGTTTCAGATTAGGGTTTCACAAACCGGAATTGAGATGGGCCTTCCAATGCACAGTTGGGGCCCAAATTAAGACAACAACAAGAGGATTCCCAGTTCGCCATTACTGCTCGTTATCCATAATAACTTCCGCCCGATTGCTCAGTCAATGATCTATGATAAGGCCAGTTACTATCCTCCTCTCAAATAATCATATTTGATCAAAACGAACCATCATGTACCTAGCAAAGGATCAGAATGACCTAACAACCGCTTAAATTTAGAATTTTGCACTGCGTGACATAGTCTTAATCGAGCGACAAAGACTCTGTCGCTAACGACATAGTCTTTATCGCTGGCAGAAAGGAACATGTCGCTCGGCCGAGACTATATCGTCAACGGCTTACTTTTTCCCGACTATAAATTCACAATTTTCAAATTAAATTTTTTCTACTTTCTCTACTTTCTATTCTGAATTTCTACAACTCTTTTTACAAATAACACAAATTACAAATCTTGATTTGGCAACAAAAATAGATTTTACTGGAATCATTCTTGAAGCCGTTGTTAGTAAGATATGTGGTGGTTATAAGAAAATAGAGAATGAAAAAAGAGGTCTTCAGGTTTAAAATGTTAATCTAGTCACACTTAAAAATAAAAAGAAAAGTTGAAGACAAAAAAAATGAGAGGAAAAAACTAAGATGAGGTTGATATGATTGTCGAGAAAAATAAAGTACCTTTGCTGCAGTAATCGACTGAGATGAGGTCGAGATGACAGCTGAATTAACGTTGAGTACAAATGTTTCAGGGTCTGGATTTCTAAGGTCAATCGAGACGACTTGTAAAGATTCATTGGAACAACGAATCCCATATCAATTACAGTAGTTTTGTCCTTGCCATGATGACAAACAATATATATAAAATATAAATTTTAAGGTTTTAAGAAAATAAATAAATTCTTGTTTTCTTTTATGAATGGAAAACTCATTAGTCTCACATTGGAGAGTTTCCAATCTTAAGTTGTTTTAAGAGGCTATATAAAATTATTAGTCCCACATCGGGGAGATCACTCTTCTTAAGTAGTACTAGGTTATTATATAAACAAGCTCTTTTCTAAACCTAAAGAATCAATCCAAGGAAAAAGGGTTTCTCCATATTTTTGGAGAGACCTAAAGAAAAATATTTTTCTATTGTTTTTCTTAAGCTTTCGCGATTTTCCTTAGGGTTTTTTCGGAGTTGCCAAGCTCAAGTTGAGCATCTACTACGAGTGCTAGTAGTAGGTGTAGTAGGGTGTTTTATCCTGGAGGCATCCGCCCTGTGGAGGCAATAACATCACTCTTGAGTGTAGCCGGGCGCTAATGTCTTAAGGACAGCGTGTTGAACACGTGACTCACTCTGTTTTCCAAAGTTTTTCCATGTTGTTGTTGCGGAGATCTGAGGAGCTTATCTGTTTCGTCAAATCGATCACTTCCAATACAAAAGAGCTAAGTATCAATAACTTTTGTTTATTTGAAATTTCTTCATTTTGATTATTGATCCCAACAATCTTAAGAAATTAGCTTTAGTAGTAATAAAAAATGAATGCTCGATTTGTGAATCGTTAACGTTGATATTATATTGGAAAACAAAGGATATTAATTGTGAAGTGAAAAACAAAATAGAGTTTTTTGGTCAGCTGTAGAGTTTCGAGTATATCTCTTAACTTAGAAGGAATTTTGACAAATACTTTTAACCGAATAAAGTAGACATCCTGATAGTTACCCAGACCATATTTCAGAATTTTTGGAGTTGTAAAAGTATTTATTAGGTATTTTACAAAACTGAGAAACGTTCCTGAAAAATTCTGACGGGCAGAAAAATATTGTTGACTAGATTAGTTTTTCTGGAGGAACCATGTGTTTTTTGAAATTGTGATTCGAATGAAGTTTGTAGATCTAGATGTTATCTTCAAAACTCATTTTTTATTTTTCGATTCTGAATTGTGGTTTGTGAGATATAGTGTTTGTAAAAACGTTGCGTATGTTTGTCCATAATATCAATAACTGTATATAAGCTCTAGATTAGTATGAGATCTTGCAACCATTTACAGTGGTACTTTTCACCTTGGATATAACATGAAAAACCGGTACAAGTAAGTGCTTTTTTATCCATGATAGACTTGAGATTTCAATTTAGTTAAAATATTTATCATAAACAACTTAGAGCAAGTAACGAATTGATTTTTGTGACTTAAAGTGGTAATCTCTTATATGTGTTAGATTAGTATCACATTGCTAATGAATAAGATGTTAAATCAGTTGTGTATGAGTTATCAATTGTGTTATAAATCACTTTGATTATATGTGCTCTGTGTAGTATCAATTGGCGTGAATCACATGATTGGTTAATAATTGTGTATTACCAATTTCTATGGTGATTTCTAAATCATTTCGAATATGTTACCTTTCGTTGAAAATATGAGAATCATAATACACTAGTATACCATAGTCATATGGATAGTGAGGTATAAAATATCTTTTAGTAACTAGTACAACAAGAAGGTTAAGCGATCAAATGTGCTTGAATTGATACGTATGTACACAAAAATTGTTTAGGGTTTTTATTACCAAGTTTTGTTACTTACTTATGATAGTGATAGTCTAATGTGAAGAGAGACTTAAGTAACTTGATAACTATGTGTTTGCAATAAATATTTTGATAAGATGATCACTTATAATATCTTGATAATTTTATATTACCTATGACGAATGAAAGTATCAACCAATTTTTTGAATCCTAGTTGGTCAGAAGTTTTATCATCTTAAGTTGAATGATAAATTTAGTGTTAATCTCTGATAACTTATATTTTTTTAGTTGTGTGATTATCTCCTCGGAATAGAGAATTGTATATTCAAATTTGAATGGAACAGTTGACATTCTTACTGTGTTAAGAAATTTTACTTTTCAGTGGAGATGATAAAAAGAATTGGTTGGTAAATGCCATAAGTGCTGGAACGTGTGTTCCAGAAAAGGCATGTTTTTTCTTCTACCAGGAATGGAAAAGATTAAAAGCATTTTCATGAACAATTCAACTATCAAAATAGTTGAAGAAATAGGTAATGATGTGCAAGGCCTGTCAGGTATGAACATTAATCAGATTATGATATCATTCTCAATATGTGCATTGCGAATTAAAACTAGTGCCAAATGTTATCTACATAAGTTACTATGAAATGTTATACTTGGAAATATGTTCTTGTTATGCTTTGAGTGTTAGCTTAATAGAACAAGACAACAGTATATAAAAGGGAAAATCGTCAATGAATTGAGAATGAATACATGAGCATGTTAAATCATAATGTTGGTATAGAGTACCATTATATGGTGTGTCTTAGTTAGATGCAACCTAAAGGACACATAATTGTAGTTTCTTATGTTGAGAAATCTTGATAATTGTGGGGGGCCTTATGTCTCAACTGTGGGGTATAAGATGGAAACAAGTGTTTTTTTGATTTCCCAAGTAGATTCATAGAACAACCTAGACTTATATGTACCCTACCCTGTAGAACTCAATTGTGGGGGTCTAAGGTGAGAATGAAGAGTCGACTTCTTTAGCAAATCATTGCATATGATCACCAAAACTGTAGTATGATAATTTGAAAGTTTTGAAGCTAACAACATTTAACTAAAGTAAATTTTATTGTTGAGGATGTTGAGTTCTCGACAATAGTTTTTTGAGGTTGGGTTCTCACACGAGATTGAATAAGTCAGACAGAGACTTGATTTTGTGACATTGTTGTTAGAGAATAAAGTAGTGATCTCTTGGCACATACTCACATGACTCTAAAATTACTACATCAGGCATTGTTTGCGATTATTGTCAGTATGCTACATTAGATGGATGTGTAGACATTATACATAAATGATTAGTCAAAGGTGGACAAACCTTAAGGGTTTGGTTAGCGCTAGGGGTACAAACTGATTACACCTACATATACTTAACCTGAACCAAGATGTAAGTCAATGACCTATAAATATTATTATGTGATGATGATGAATACTAGTGATGTACACTAATGAATTTGATAGTGTATTTACACTAAATCAATTGAAGGTGCATATGTTTAACATTCCTTTGTTACGTGTTTTACAACCACTAACAATTTTTGTTGTTTAAAGTTTTCTTAAGATTTCTCGATTTTCCTTAGGGTTTTTTATTTTTCTATTGTTTTTCTTAAGATTTCTCGATTTTCCTTAGGGTTTTTTCGGAGTTGCCAAGCTCAAGTTGAGCATCTACTACGAGTTCTAGTAGTAGGTATAGTAGGGTGTTTTATCCTAGAGGCATCTGCCCTGTGGAGGCTATAGCATCACTCTTGAGTGTAGCCGGACGCTAATGTCTTAAGGGAAGCGTGTTAAACACGTGACTCACTCTGTTTTCCAAAGTTTTACCATGTTGCTGTTGCGGAGATCTGGGGAGCTTATCCATTTCTTTAAATCGATCACTTCCAATACAAAAGAGCTGAGTATCAATAACTTTTATTTATTTGAAATTTCTTCATTTTGATTATTGCGCCCAGTGATATCCTCGCAAGGTTATTTCGCAATGTTTACCTGCAAAATTTCTAATCTTTTATCTACACCCTATCGCGATTGAATTATTACCTTGACACTCTAAGCTAACATAAAGTAGATTCTTGAGGTCCTAACTCTACCAAATGTATGACTTTTTTTTTATTTCAATATTAATCATTGGGGTGTTGCATTTCTTGTGGTATAGAAGTTGATGGATGATGTGATATAGGTAGGCATCCTAGTCAGTGGTTAAGAAAATATTACCTAATATTAATTACAACCCATGATTTTAAAAGAAGCCTCGTGTAAAGGTCTTATGGTTTCACATGGGTTTATGGTTTCTGTAGAAGAGTTTTTCTGAAATTAAGGTGTCCAAATAGTTAGTTACAGAGTGTCCTAAACAATAGTAAAATATCTAAATTATCCTTCCTCTAAAGTTAAAACCTTATTTTTATTAAAATCTATTTTTCTTTTTCTTCTTCTCTTGAACATCATCCATTGGTGGAAAATGGTCATTTTAAGACTGTTAGAGCGTCTATAGTGGGACGATTAGACCATCCGACTAAAAAGTAAAAATTATACTCTTTACTCCGCCTGAAACGCAACGGTGCGGAGTAAAATTTGATCGGGGGTTGTCTAAGCTAGCGCCTGGCGTTGGGCGCACGGCTAGGTATACGTCTAGTTTTACAGGCATACGCCTGTGGAAACGCTTAGGTGGGGGGAACGCTTGATGAACGCTCGATAAGAGGTGTTACCCAAATGAACGCCTGATGATAGACGCACGCCCCAGATACAGGCGTTCTCTTAACCGAACGCCTGATGGGTCGGTATCATAGCCACACGCCCGGTCATTTGTCTACACGTGCAGCTGGTTCGTGTGCGGAAAAGGCGGGCGCACGCTTAGCAATCCGCTTGAATTATCAGACGCATCCCTAGCCGAACGCGCGTCTCACCAGAAGGATGTTGGGTGAATGCATGATAGGGCGGACCAATATATGTTCGTCTTGATTATCTTCTCCTCTCCAAACCACCATTTTTCTCCTGAACACTTCCAACAAAACAGACGAAATCCGTCCACCACACCAATTTGTGAAACCGAATTCTCCCAAATCAAGCTCAACCCCTTATCAAAATTGCAAAGACTCGGTAGATTTGATACCAAGTATTTGAAGTTACGATTATTTCAAAGGAAGGTAATAACCTCAAACTTTACTATAAATTGTAATGGATTTTATAGGTTTACATTATTAACAATTGTATTGTTTTGTTTATTAAATTTGTATGTATATTAAAGATTAATCATATGATTATGAAATAGATAAATTAGGTTTTAGAAATTGTAATTTTGGAATTGGGTATAATTCTAGGGTTTATGAAATATGTAAATTGGGTATAAAAAATTGATGAGAATTTGTTGAATTGAAGTTAAAATTGATTAAGTAGTTAGTTAATTTGAGTTGGGTTGTGGATAATTTTATGATTAATTGATTTGATATGATTGTTTATGAAATTGGGGAACTTAATTATGTTATTTTGCAAACTTATGAAATTGTCTATGAAAAGATCATAAAGGTTTATTGTTTAAGAGTTTGAGAGATAGATACCAAAAAAATCTAAATCAAACTAACTCTTTTTCTTCTTATTTTGCCGTAAACTTTAACTCCATCTTTTCTCTCTTCATCGAATGTTCTTTTTTGTTGATTCTCATAAAACTTCACGCAGATTCTGAAGATGAACATGAATAGAGTTACAAGATCGGGACGAATTGGTTTGAATCCAGCATCAAATGAATCTGGAAGTGGTGTAGTTGTTGATCCACAATTCGTTGTTGATTTGGTGAATGAAGAAGTTCAATCACTAATGATTTATAACGAAATATCTGCTATAAGGAATCGAGCAAATTTGTTGGTCAGGATCTTGACCCGTTTGATTGACGCTGGGGAGTTGATGAGTGTTGAAAAACAAAGAACAGTTCTACAAGTGCTTAAGGAGACAGCAAAACCTGACGAACAAAGGTGTATGACGAGGAGGCCTGGATGTTTAACACCATTTGGCGGAGATGTTGAAGAAAATGTTCGTCGCCCCATATAAATGAATTATGGACTTTGTCCTACTTAAATGTTTTTATCTCTTAACGCTTTATTGTAGCGTTGTTGGTTATGGTGTTGAACCTTATTAGTACTTTTATTATGAATATGAATCTCTTAATTTAGCTTGAATGAGTTGCTTGTAGTTTGTTTTTCTTTTTTATTTAGGAGAAGAGTAGATAGGCGAAAAAATGAGTGCTTGGTAGTTTTTTTTTCATCTAAATTACTTAATTACTCGAAATTTAAAGTTTTCAGTAATTCAAGGAAATTGTACATTGGAAGTTCATTAACATTTAAGATAACACTATTAATTCAAAACTAAACTTAAAATAACACTATTAGTTCATAAATGTTGAAACTGAAAATGCCATTCTTAATAATAATAGAAATTTTTAGGTTTCAGGTATTTCCATCATTTCTTGTTGGCCACTGGATTTTTCTCTCCCTGTTTTCTTCTGTTGTTTCGCCTCTTTTTTTTCCCATATGACGGTTATATGTGTTAGGTATATCTCATATTTCTTCATCGCCACTGGAATTGTCTTGCCTTGTTTCCTGTCTTTCCCGGTTTTCCTCGCCGCTTTCAGAATTTTCCTCAGCTTGTGATGAATCGAAAACAACTGTCGATCGTCGTGAATATTTTATATTTTCTAACATAATTTTATAGCACTCTTCATGCTTGAATATTTTGCCACCATTAGCTTCCTTGAAAATCTTCCTTACTTCTTCAATCTATTATTTTGTAAAAAAAAGTTTAGTGGAGGATATATAATTCAAAACAATAATGTTTGCGTCAAAATTAAACAGTTACTTACCTTTGTTTCGGGGCCCCATCCAGTATGGTGTTCATATTCCACTTCCCCCTCTTTTAAAGAGTAAAGTGCCACATCTTTACTTATCCCTGAAATCGTTTCTGAACGGAGGTCCAAGTGCTCCCCGGCATTGTAGGTATGACTTTTTTCATCCCATTTAATATGCGAGACCATAATCTTACTTCTGATTGATCGGAACCAATACTACAATCTTGAAATATTGATAAATGAATTCTACACATCGTTACATCTTCAAATGTAGTAAAATTTGGACCTCCAATCAACCAATCCATCCATTTATAGGTATGCCAAAATATAGCCGTTACAACGGTAACAAATCTCAACGGTTAGAATAGTAGGCGTTCGCTTAGAATAACGCCCCACAAACAGGCGCTTAATTATCCCAACGCCCCACAATGAGGCGGTATCTTAGGCGAACGCCTACAACAGGCGTTGCCTTAGGAAGACGCCCAATACTGACATTAATCCAGACAAATGCTTGTCACCAAGCGTTTTTCTGACGTTACGTCTGATGGGGCGTCCTCTTGGGTTTGGACTAAACTTGAACTTCTCAAATAAAATACGGTTCTCATTTGTACTTTGGTATACCGCTAGAGACCGTCTTTTAGTTTGATTTTATTTTATAAAACAAATATAAATTGATTCAGCTGAATCTAAAGCTAGAATCACATATCAAACAAGAAATGAATTCATTACAATGTTATACCTACAAATAGAACCTAATTTCATAAATTTTAAACCATTTCCATTCAACTAAAACTTGAATTCATTGTACAACTCTAACTCAGTTCACATCTCAATTCAGCTAACATTTAGGCTCAAAAACACCAAAATTCTACACACAAAACACCATTAAAAATTCTAAATATTAAGTTTTGTTACAATCACTGGAAGCCAACCTAACACACAACTTAACTGCAGCTAAGTATGTAAAGCCATTGAAAAGAATTGCACCCATGGCGGAGCATAGAATGTCAACAACCTGTAGCAATGGTTCACAGAATTATTAGAAAAATTGGATACTTTATGAAATTAACTTAAAAGAATCGAAAATAGTTAAGCTTACTCCTAGGAAAATCAAAAGATGTTCGTGCAAACAGATGCTACATATATAGTTTGACGTCTTAAACAATTGAATATCATTACCTTATTTACAATCCAGAAGAAACTTCCCTGTCTTGTACGAGTGGCTTGCAGAACTGCACGAATCGTTGTTGGATGATGAGCATAGGCCATCGCTATTTGGCATCCATATAATTAACCAATCATCTAAAACCACCTAGAAACACTAAGAAAGTTGTTCAAGTGTGACTCACTCTGTCAACAGATTCATAACATAAGCTTTTATCCCTGCCAGTGCAGTAGCATGTAACATCTATTACATTCAAATCCAGAACAATGAAGTCAAGCATACATACTCTGGAAGGTGAGACCATGGCTTAATAATTACAAAGATTAGAAGCTCAACAAATGAAGAAAGCATTGCAGAAAACCGTGAAGATTACCTCGACGACAGTTTTAAATCATATCTGCAATCCCCACATACATATTATACCCTAACAACATCAAGAGATGAATGAAGGTTCAACTTAATGCCCAACACCACATTTTTTTATGAAACCGAGTTCAGGTGTTAGAAATAGCATGATAGTTGTCACCACCATATCACGTTCTGTTTTATTATTTGTAATTTTGTGTTTCTCCGAGAGTATTGGTGGGTCCTAGCATCGACATGTTAATTAGCACTGGAATGACATTTAGTGTGTTGAGATCATGCCCCACATGAATAATACGTTAGTATTTTAAAGTTATATGTGTGGTCCCCCTGTCTCCGTCTCCTAAGCAAGCGTGGAATGCAGGATCCATGGGAACACACATGTATTAGGTGTCAGAAAAAAAAAAAAAAAGAAAAAAAATTCGAAAAAAGAAAAAAGAAAAAAAGAAAAAAGAAAAAAAAAAACGAAGAAAGTTAGAAAAAAATTAAGAAAAAATAGTTTTGGTATTTTAAAAGTTCTCCCTGTCTCCGTCGCCTAAGCAAGCGTGGAACGCAGGATCCATGGGAACTTGTAAATATTTTAGTTAGTAGTAACCGTTGAAAATAAATGGGGGGTATCTCGACACACTAGGTTTCATCTTGGTACTGACCTTCAGACAGATATGGGATACATCGTTCGCCTCAGTCAACATTTGCGACCTTCTACAGTCTACGTTCATCTTCTAAGTCTTTTCATGTGATGGGTGGTTAGATAACTGTCTGAGTAGAACTCTGTTGTCTTAGATATGAATATTAGTATGCTTGAGTTAACACTCGTGTACAGTGATTGGATCCATAAAGGGTAATGGTCCCTATAGCGAATATCTGAGTAGCCAACTAACTAGCTTGTTTAGTGTCTATCCTTAATCGTTCACGTGTTGCTAAGATCTAGATCCAGGTTTTGTGGATATACCTCTTGTAAACCCTTACGAGACAAAACTCGTCCACTAGGGACACCTAGGGGTTTAACGGCTTACTGCATATGCTAAATGTAGTCGCGATTCCTGCGAAAGTGAGTTAGGATTTTTACTTTATTTTTAGAGTAGTTTGCTCGAGGACTAGCAAAATAGTAAGTTTGGGGGTATTTGATAGACACATTTTAGTGTCTAAATTGTACCTTAGTTTCTATTAAGTTAGTATTCGACTTTGCAAATATTACGTGTTTTTATGCTTTTGTAGGTACATTAGAAGAATAAAGATTTGTGGAAAAATTGGCTCAAAAAGTGATAAAGGCACCCAAGGACAAGTGTTATTTGGCACCCTAGAAGTGGATAAGGGGTACCCTCGAGTCAACTCGGACAAATCGGGTCAAACCCGAGTCAAATCGGTCAACCCGTGTTGACCGAGTCAATCAGCACAGGATCGGGACGGGAACTGCTGCAAAAGAACTGCACACTTTTATTCACGATTAAACTTGCATATTTTCGGCTCAAATTGATACACAAGATAGATGGGACCAATAAAAGACTAAACACGTGAAGAATTAGAGGTTTACGCCGGAAAAATAGCCCCAAATCCGAGTTTCGCCGGAAAAAGGGTATTATACTTTGATTCGGATTTGGATGAATTTGGGAGTGTTTTAAGGAGTTCTATTAGGTTTAGAAGACTCACAAGGATCCCTAGAGCCTATATATACCAAGAGAAGCCAAGAAGAACGGGGGGAGAGCTTAGAAATCACTTTTCGGAGTCGCCGGAATTGTGGCCGGAAACTGGACCGATCCGGCCACTGCTGCTGTCACCGAGTCCGGCTGTTCTTCATCAACTCCATCGGAGAAGAAGACACAGCAACACCTAAAAAGTGTTGCTGTTTTGTTGCTTATAGTTTTGAATTCCCTTTCCCTTTTCTTTGCCTTAGCCTTTTGCAACGGCTGAAACTTGTTCTGTAACACTTATAAACGCGTCTGTTCAGCTGTTGCACCGTTATTCAACCTTGTAATCAATATTTTGAGCAATGAAAAGATCTTTTGAGCAAGTTTTCTTCACCATGAGCTAAGTATATTTACTGGGATGATGAAGGAGGTTTTTCTCTCAATTTTATGTGGTAAGTCTATTTTTAATTAATTATTTATAATTCTTTACTTGTTAAAATTGCATAGTTTCGAAATAGAAAAACGGTTTTCATTCAGTAGTGGTGTTTTTGTTTGATGGGTCATGCTGGGTTGACAACCTCTGATGTCCCATGCTTGTGATTTACCTCTACTTGTTTGCATAAAAACCTATTTTGGTAATATTTGAGCTTAATTTATTTAAAAGAATTGCATGATTAATCACATAAATTGTTAGAAATAACTGAATCTTGATTCCTAGTTTTCTCCATATTTTCTAAAAATCTTCTCTAGTTTATTTTCCTGATTTTTATTAGTTTATATTACATAAAATATTTTCTAAAATCATTACCTTCACAAGTTCGAGAAACGATCACCTTATTTACCACTATTAAAATTACATCATAAGGACTCTATCACAGTAGTTTACTCTGGTAACCCATCCGTTGAAGATTGGAATAACATGATGCAATATTTGATCAACAATATGAGACCTGTCAACCGAGGTGATGAAGTACATCCGCGCTATATGGAATGGTACTGGGAGCATTCTCATCTTCATGTGATCTGTGAAGATAAAGGAAATACCACCAAGGCGTCCGATTATACTTGAATCATCAAAGAAAAACCCTCTGGTTATGAAAGGCTGGTACGTAATGTTATTTCCTTTTGATTTTAATATTACGACTCAATATTTTAGATAATAATCGTTTGATTGTTATTGCATAAAAACAGAAAAAAAAGGTTTGCGTTTTTCTCCAAGAAGATTACTGGGTGTATAAATGCGGGAGTGCCTTTATCAATTGATAAGATAAAAGAGCATAAATACCTAATAGATAACATTGATAATGAATCTTATGCAAGCAAGTTTGGGGAGAAAGTTTCGAATAAGCCTAAGAGGCCAGCAACAAAGCACAGTAAAGGATCTCGTGGTTCATCGAATGCTGATGGTGAAGCCAACGTCCCTGATGCTGAAGCAATGTCCCTGATGCTGAAAAAAATGTCCCTGGTGCTGTCGTCCTCGTAGTAAAACCAAAAAATCTAGAAATTAGATTGTGGTTGTCTTGTTAAAGAACATCATTTTCAATTGATTTCCAAGAAACTTGTTTAATGTTCTAACATTATGTTTACTTTCTAGATGATGAATGGATTACTTTATGGATGATGAATGGATTTTATATTCTTTTTGTGAATTATCGATTGATTTGCAAGAGACTCATTTTTAATAAGTAATTTTGTTGAAATTTTATATTAAAATCTGTAGATAAGTGGTTTACATCACCTATCGATTAAGCATGTTGATCCACCGATTATAGAGTATTCAAATTCTTAGACTACCGATTATAGAGTATGAAAATGTTGGAAACTTGATAATTTTTTTTAATTTCGAATTTGGGACAACATATACAATCGGTAGTAAACAAATTTCTTACACTACCGATTATAGAGTAAGAAAATGTTGGAAATTTGATAATTTTTTCAATTTTGAATTTGGGGCAACATATACAATCGGTAGTAAATTTTTTTCTTAGACTACCGATTATAGAGTTGGAAATTTGATAATTTTTTCAATTTTTGAATTTGGGGCAACATACACAATCGGTAGTAAAAAAAATTCTTAGACTACCGAATATAGAGTATGAAAATTTTGGAAATTTGATAATTTTTTTAATTTTGAATTTGGGGCAGCATATACAATCGGTAGTAAAAAAGTTTCTTAGACTACCGATTATAGAATATGAAAATGTTGGAAATTTGATAATTTTTTCAATTTTAAATTTGGGGCAGCATATACAATCGGTAGTAAAAAATATTTAGACTACCGATTATAGAGTATGAAAATGTTGGAAATTTGATAATTTTTTCAGTTTTGAATTTGGGGCAACATCTATAATCGGTAGTAAACAAATTTCTTAGACTACCGATTATAGAGTATGAAAATGTTGGAAATTTGATAATTTTTTCAATTTTGAATTTGGGACAACATATACAATCGGTAGTAAATTTTTTATTAGACTACCAATTATACTTGTTGAGTACAATCGGCTGTTACTGATTAAGATGATGGAACTGATTGGTTTCTGGACACATTTTACATTACAATCGGTAGTAAATACATTTTTTAGACTGCCGATTATGGATTATGAAAAAAATTCAATTTCGAATTTGGAGCAACATCTATAATCGGTAGTAAATAAAGTTTCATAGATTACCGATTGTATAAATCGGTAGATAATGGTGATCTCGATACATCTAATTGTTTATATTCGTACGAACTTAGTGTATATTAATTTCTGTACACTCTTGTTACACCAGGCCTCAACCGCTCTTTTTTTTTTGAAAAAAAGAGCCGTTAGGACTCTAATCTATATAAGGTGGGTGACATCTTCTCATTTATGCACCTCCAATACATTTTAACTCTCCAATATCGAAGTAATCATCGTATAGATTAATGGCTCAACCGTTTACGGTAGAGGAAGATTTATCGCTATGTAGGCGCTATGTGCAATTCTATCTGAGGCGAGGAGAAGAACGTAGGCAAAATGGTATAATGAGTATGAGTTATTTGGAGAGTATTCATGAACATTTTTGCGTTGACACCGCGAACCCCAATAACCGTAATAGAACTGATCTTTTTTGTCGATTTAATTGTATAAGCAGAGAAGTTGATCCATTTGTGAATTTAACTTATCTTGTCAATCAATATCGTTTGAGGGGTGAAACTAATGATGAAGTTATAGCGAGATCTCTCGAGGAATGGCGACGATGGAAACGATCAAATTACCGTTACGAATCTCATTTCAATATCATTAAGGTGATGGACAGATTCAACCCGTTTAAGGTTCGTCCATGCCGCTTAAGGGTAAGGGAATTTTCCAAGACAAAATATGAAAATAAAAATTAATATAATAATAGTGTAAAAAACCATTTATAGACATAATACAAAACCTAATTAGCTTCCTTTTCTTCTCATTTCCTTCTCTACCTCTTTATTCTTCTTGTTCTCTACCTAGTCTTCCATTCTATTCCCTTTCCTTTTCTATTTCTTTTCCTCTACCGATTCTTTTACTCCCTTTCCTCCTCTATTTCTTCTCATTCTCCACGAAAATGGCTCAAAAAACTTTTCCTACACAATCAAAGAAGGGAAAGAAAAAGATGGTGATCGAAGAGTCCAAAATCATTGAAATCGATTCGTCAACTCAAAAACCCCAGAAAAAGTAAGTTACATCAGTAGAAATCATGATAATTCTTTTATGTTTTTAGTCATTACTTTGAAGAAATCATGATAATTGTTTTTTATAATTTTCTGAAACGATGCATAATCGGTAGAAATCTGACGAACTTTATATACCGATTATGCCTCGAGTTCATCATTCCTGAAGAACATCATGCACAATCGGTAGATATTGCATAATTTTATCTACCGATTAAATATTGTGTTTTAGATAAACCAGTTTGAGGGCTACACTCAACCGATTGCATATAATCAGACATTTACTGAGAACACGACCTACCCATTGTGTGTAATCGGTTGATATTGTATAATTTTAACTACCGATTATGTGCTTTTGTTTATTTTATAATAGCTGCTGTGTATGTTCATTAGGGTTATGGATGAAGTTCTTTCTCCGCCTGAAAAGGATGAAATGCTTTCTCGTCCTCTTTTCAATTTGCCGAAAGGAGTTACTCCTGAAGAAATATATCAAATGATGGTGGATGATCCAGATTTTTCATAAATGATGAACGATCCTGATTGTTGGTGGAACAGTCCTGACAATCCCCTCAACTACGTTGAAGTTCCATCTTCGGATGAAGGATCTGAGGCAGAAATGATTTGAAGGATGGAGGCCGATCCGACCTCTGATCCTCTACTCTTTTTCAGGGAGAAAGACTTTTCAGGCGTAAACCTATACTACAACGAAGCTGGTGAGTACATAGGTCCAGTTGAGGAAGATGAAGTTGTTGATGATACTAAGGAGAAGGAGAAGAATAAGAAGCTAGTGGATACTAGGACCAAGTCGAGAGTAACAAGGAGTGAAAGAATTTCATGAGATCAATGAGATTGATCACTTTGAATATCTATGATTTTTTTTTTCTTTTTTTTCGGACGTTTTAAGTTATTTTGAACAAGTTTTCTGAACAGTATGTAGTAAGTGATGAACATGGTATGTTCAAATAGTATTATGAAGTTAGATGTTAAGTACAATCTACATAATCGGTAGACAACTATGTTTCCATACTACCGATTAAATATAATCAGTAGTTATTAATTTCCCGTACTACCGATTAACCACAATCTGTAGTTATTTATGTTCACTGACTACCGATTATGGCAAGACAAGTTCTGTACAAAAAAACAAGTACAATCGGTAGATAAATTTGATCTTTAAACTCCCGATTACAAAGTGCATAAATTTTAAGTTTAATTCTGGCTACAATCGGTAGATATAAATTTTCATCCACTACCGATTGTGAAAGATGAAGAGTTAAAATTTTTGTAAGTTTTGAGAAATTCATTTTTGGGGCAGACACCTATAATCGGTAGATATGGTACTCCATTAAACTACCGATTATGAAATCAAAATCCAAAACTCGGAATTTTATACAATCGGTAGTAATAAAAATCACGAGACTACCGATTATACCATTATTGGTACAGGAGTGTATAATCGGTAGATATGGTACTCCATTATCTACCGATTCTGGGACATCCATGGCATTGAATACATATAAAAATAAATTTATTTTTTTTACGATCCAAAAGCATACAAAGTGTGTTTTTCATGATGTTTCTCACTTCTTCTTCTTCTTTTCTAAAACACTCTCTATTTCTATTCTAAAACTATAACTCAAATTTCTCATCTAACACTAACTATAACCAAATTAATTAACAATAATACCAATTAAGTAAAGCAAATTAGCCATTAAAAAAATATATGGATAAAGAGTGTGTTGATATTACTTCATAGTGACCTTATTTTGTTTTATTAGTCCTCCCAAATTCTTTTTTTTGTAGCCCTTAAAAACGCGTCTAACTCATTTTCGCACAATTGCATTACCAAAAAGTGAAGGTTTTGTTTCCCCTTCAAATTTGCTCTCTCATCATCTACTGAGGCCTTTACGTTCTGCAGCTCATAGATAAATAAAAACTCAAGGAAGTTCAGGATTGTTTAGTACCTTTTCCGGTACCCTGTAAGTCAATGTTTGAAGATGAACTAGTTCCCCTATACCCATTGGTGTTCCCTCTTTGTGGTACATAAAGACTTTTAGATTACTCAGATTCTTTAACTCCTTGGGAAGCTCACATTTGAAAAGATTCAGATATTCAAGATTGTTGAGGTTAGCACAAGAGTCAGGTAGTACTTTGACATCAGTATCAAAATAGGTGCACCAACCTTAACTGAGTCAGTGTATCAAAATCCTCGGGTAATTCTACAAGTAATGGACACTTTTGGAAACTAAATATTCTCAAATTAACAAGACCTGACTCTGGTAAAGCTCTTAATTTGCTGCAGCTATTGACATATAATGTCTGCAAATTGTGGAGGCTAACGATGAAATCAGGAAGCTCCTCAATAGACGTAAATGACAGATCAAGATATCTTAGATATTCATACCAGTGACAGAGGCTGGAAAGGTACTAAATTTTTTGCAATGGTTGAGATCCAATCTTTGCAAATTACAGAGGCTGGTAACAGATTCAGGTAGTTCTTTAATATCTGTAAACGAGATATCAAGGTGCCTTAGATTTTTTAAAGACCCCATGTCATTAAGCATACTTCTAATATGGACACACTCAATACCAATCTCTGCAGATTAAAAAGTCTACCAATGGACTCATCCTTTGATGGTTCACTAAAATCCATTGAGAAAAAGTATAAGTACCTTAAATGCCTAAACTTAGCAATCGGAAGAAGAAATTTTGAACACCTGGATGACCCAAATGTAAAACATGCAGGTGCTTACTACATGAGAATCTATTAAGGTTGAAACTATTACTTGTTTTGAGGACAATAATGGTCCGCAACTTCTTTAAATTGTTCAAGGTTTCAGAATATGCTGGTGATAATTCTTTATCCATTATTAACTCTAAATGACGAACTTCGGAAACATTTTCCAACAAACTTACCTTGAGAGATGCGCATTCATGATCCCCCATGACAGCTTGAGCAAGATCGTGCACAAGATCATGCATCACACATGTCTTTATGTCACCTAAATCATTCTTCTGCATTCCCTCGAGAAATGAGCTCCATACCAAACACACAAAAAATTCATCGGCAATGTCTTCAATTGATCTTTTGTCTCGTACATCAGATGGATAAGGGAATCCTTCTGCCATCCATAGTTGAATCAGAGTTTCCTAGTTAATCTCCCAATCTTTGGGAAAAATGGAGCAATAGGCAAAACATTGTTTCAACGGAGAAGATAAGTTATCATAACTCAGTCTTAGTATTGGTAAGATTTTGCATCCACTTCCTGGTGTGTTCCAAATATCTGCATCCCTAATCGACAACCAATCTGTTTCTTTACTTTTTGAATGCATCAGACTTCCGAGAAACTTTGCTGCAAGTGGTAAACCACTACATTTATTTGTTATCTCTTTTCCGATGTTTGTCATGTTAACTGACTTCAGTGCTCCACCAGGAGAAAAGGCTTTTTTCTCGATTATAGACCAACATTCCTGTCCATCCAAATGTTTCAATTTGTATGGAGAAACACTTCCCTTTACAGCATGTGCAACCTGGTTTTTACGTGTAGTTATTAGTATTTTACTTCCTTGTGCTCTGACAACCAACAAGCATTCAAGTCTCTCTCCATTGCCTGACATTCTCGTTCCATAAATCGTCAAGGACCAATAAATATTTTTTTCCAATCAACTATTCTTGAACTTTGTGCACGAGCGCATCAAAACTTGATAACTCAGAGAACTTATTTTTCAGTAATAGACTCCATAATGTTTAATAAAAGCCTAGAAACATCAAAATCATCAGAAACACAGACCCAGATTTTTTGCTCGAAGTGTCTCTTTACCAACTCATCAATGTAAACGAGTTGAGCTAGGATAGTCTTACCAAGTCCGCCCATCCCCACAATGGAAATTACTGAAATATTTTCAGGATATTGATTACTATTGCCAAATGATGATGATGCCTCTTCGGTTAATAATTTTATTATGTTATTTCTATCGTCATCGCTTCCAACAATTTCGGACTTGTTGATAAAGGATGCAGTTTGACGACCCGACTGCTCACTACTTTGACCATAAGCAATAGTAATACTAGGTGTAATTTGCAAGTGAAACCTACTCATATCACTCGCAACTTCATCTAATCTCTTGAGAATATCTTTTATTTTCTTGGCCATCCTAATGCGAAACACAAGTGGGTTGGCAGAGGATATGAAATCACGAACCTTACATTTCAATCTGTCCCTTTCGCACCGAAGCATTGTTTCCTAGGAGTACTCATCCATAACGTCATCAGCATCATACGCAACATCTTTCAGCCTTCTAAACCAAAGCCTTACAGATGCATCATTTACTTGCTTTTTTTCAGCGTCAGCTATTACAAGAAGAATCAACTCTACAGTTCTTTGAAGATTTTTCAACTCATCTTTTACACCCCAAGCTAAACCGATCTCTTCGGAAACAACAAAGACCAGCTTCTTTAGGATTTCTGTTGCACCTGATATTAGAATTCTTTCCATAGTTATATGATATTTTTAACTAGCTAATGCACAGAAACTGATCAAATATAGAAGAAATCAAGAATAGAAAATTAAGCAAACAATACGATTCTCAGTTCAGATTTTTAAGAGTAAGGTTGTTGTTAGAGTTATGCAACTATTGATGGAAGATTGTTTTATGAAGATTCAATTCTATTTACGAGCTACTTGCTATACACTGCATTGTTTAATAGGAAAAATAGAATAAGACTAAGTTGGTATTTGTGATTGATTCATGTGCCATAGTAAGCATCCTGCAGCCTGCAGTGTTATGTAACAATGATTTGTTTTTTAGTATCTAGATGTGTATCAGGTAAAACTTTCAATAATGCAAATATTAGCTTTGGCAAGTGCTAAGTTTTGTTGTACACATTCCCAAATGCAACTACACTATTCATTGTCATGGT
This sequence comes from Papaver californicum, assembly GCA_023531435.1. Taxonomy (NCBI): domain Eukaryota; kingdom Viridiplantae; phylum Streptophyta; class Magnoliopsida; order Ranunculales; family Papaveraceae; genus Papaver; species Papaver californicum. The sequence continues at coordinate 1,073,991 of JAJJMC010021346.1, read as the reverse complement.
CTTTAACAACTAGATTCACAAGTTGTTCACATGGCGTTTCTTCAATTTATACATTACCTGTGTGAATATTCACATCGCTTCTAGAGATGCAATACACATACCCGTTTCTGCGTTCTTCTTGCAAAAGAATGGTCGTACCTGTCAGAACAAAGAAGAAATTGCTGGGAGAAAGAAAATTAAGCAACTTTATTACTAGTAATTTTAGATGGATGGGTAAACGCAATTATTGTAGCCCTTAGATTTTGGATCTATGTTTATAAATGAAACATTTGAATAGAAGATTAGTATACAAGGATTGTCTGATTTAATTAGTTGTTCGGATCACTGAAGTTTGACGATGCTCGTGCAATTAAAAGAATGGATAAGTCTACCATGCCAGTTCGTGAACCTGCCATTTTCCAAGAATACTAGGTTCCATTGCTGGGTCTAAAGTTGCAACTTGTGGCATTACCCGTATGAATATGGCAAAATTGGCAGTGTATTGCATACAATTTTTTGTGTGAAACATTTCATGGGATCAGAACTTTCAAAATGAGTATAACATAGAAATAAACTGATGAAAACTGTGAGAACAGACAATCCAACCAAAACCAAGCCTCAAATTATAGATCACCATCTCCAAAATAATCGCACGAGATGATATTCGTATAAGAGGGGTGCATTGGTTCAACAGTCTGTTTTCTTCTCATATAGGTCCTAACTTTGAATCCCCTCAACTGCATTGGGGGATCCGTAACCTGCGGTTACCTTCACATGGTCCCATGAATTTGAATAGAAAACTACTGGATAGTCAAGGATTAGCTAGCATCGTTTTAATTAGTTGTCATGGAGGTAACTAATATCTGACATAAATTGTTCATAAATGCATAATTATAATCTAATCCAACTGTAGTATGCTTGTAGGTAAGTAATTTTCCAAGCCAATTACTTGTTCTACTTTGTTAAATTAGTCGTCGCCTCGATCCGTGAATACCTAGCTTTATTATACCAATATAATTTCTCAGGATTTGAGAAGTTCAATACAATTTGAAGATAGCGAATTTCATAAAATTAGAGCACAAACAAAAACCCTAGATGTAATTGTTTTTCCATTGAAGTTAAAGAATCAAATTTGACAAAGGAAATGAAAAAAAAAATACCAGTTAGGTTTTTTTTTTATACTCACCAGATCTAAGAACCCATCATAAAATTGTTCCAATAATAACTGATGCTGAGAAGAGGCAAATGAATGAGATTTTCTATCCTTTTAAGCCTCCTTCTCAATCAAAGACTTAACAGGTGCATCATTCAATTGCTTCTCCTTAGCATCAGCTATTACAAGAAGAATCATCTCATCTCTAAGGTGTCCTGAAGCTTTTTCAGCCCATCTTTTACACCAATACCCAGATCGATCTCTTGAGCAGCAGCAGGGCCAATTTCTATACAATTTTTGGTATTTTGGAAGATTATTCCCAAGAATAGAAGAAGAGTCGCCCACTACATTTTGGAGTACTTAAACCAGTGTTTCCCATAACGGCCGTAACAAAACGTTTTCACAGCCGTTTTAACGCTCACAGCCGTGTATTCTGTCCGTCGATATCTATTAGTACTCAGTGTAGTCTCGGCCGATATTCTCAGTCTCGATCAATGGCAGAGACGAGTCTCTTAATCTCAGCAAGATAAGACTTGATCGAAAAACTAGCCAAGAACCCGAGATTCTACAAAGATACTGTCGAAAATTTTCGAGACAAACTTAGTATATGGAACTCGCCGAGACGACCGACATTCTACTAGATACGTCCCAAATTTCCATTATCTCCACACAAATTTAACATATATATAAAGTGTGCAAAATGCTTAACTTATATATTACAGATATAAAATTTAAAAATAACGATTCCGAGATTTCATCGAATTTTTTTTTGAGATAAAGTTGTCTCGGTTTCTTAGTCCCAGCCTAAATTAACAAGACCAAGACTTAATATTGATTATGTTGTTAGTACTCTATGCTGCACGAACATGTCTAGAAAGATGTTGTAATCGTGTCGGACACACAAACGGACACGACATGGTTATGACACTTGTCCGACATGATTTGGAAAATCAAAATAAACTAAATGTGACGCTAATTTATTCTCCTTTAATCAAATCCAAGCATTATTGACAAAGGATTTGATCACTATTTTTTTATTATTATTTAATTAGTAATTAAGTATTTTAAAATTAAAAATTATATTTTTGTTAAGTAAATTGTTGTAAAATATTATTTTAATGGTGTGTAATACATATAACTTGTCCCTATAACCTATATTTTTAAGATTTAAGGTGTCTCTATAATCGTGTCATGTCGTAACGGTGTCCGTGCAACATAGCCAGTACTGTACGTTTAACTAGCTGTTGTTATTTAGCTTTACTATGGACGTTATAACGTCAGTTTTTTTTTCTGTTTTCCGCCGTTAAATAGAAAAGAACGGCAGCGGACGATAAGGAATATTTTAAAGTTATGGGCTTACAAAATCCAACCCAATTCAATATTCCTAACTCTACAAAATCAACACAAATCAAGAAGAAAAACTAGAACAGGAAAGAGAGAAGGAGAGACTGAGTGATTGGAGTGGATCTATCTTATTCTATTTTACTCTATTAATAACATGGCGGAAGGAACGGGAAATTTCTGGGGAGTATGCAAAGAATTTGTGGGTGAAAAATTTAGTTTCCTTGATAACCATAAAAAGTTTATTGATGCTAAAGAGAATGGAATAACATGGTCTGGTTCTGATGTTGAATCTTTCATTGCTATTGATCCTGTCCATGGAGCTGTTGTATGTTTCTCTTAACTCACACCCTTTAATTTTCACGGGTTTATCTTTTCATTTTTCTAATTCTTTCAGATTCTTGTAATTTGGTTGTTTTTTCTTTTTGAATGTTAGGGTTTTGAAGTGATCATGATTTGGATGTTTTTATTTTAGGATATATGTTTTTGTTTGTATCAAGAGTTTTATGTTAGCAAATATGCCCTTAGTACTGCGAAGGCAGAGAGTTTACCCCCAAGCATTTGCTTAAGTATTACTACTGAGAATTGTTCTGAAATGTAGTTTAATTTTGCTGCTCATTGTTGTTTCTGCTTCATGTTGTATATTTTCCGTGTTGACCCTTTTGTATTTTGTTCTAGATATCATTTTCAGTATCTTTTTGCTATGAAACTCATGATGACTGGTGGTAATGATTAGATTTTATATTTATTTATTTTTACCGAGAAAAGGGAAAGAAACGCTGTAGACGGGAGTAATAGTTAAACATTTTAGATTGATTGTCCATTTGGATTTTGAAGTAATTTATGATTTAGGTGTTTTGTTACATTATCATCTTGATATTTATTTTTGTTTATATCAAGAGTTAGATAGTTCTATTTTATCTTTACCATATAGCATTTTCTTTATTAGTACTACAAAGAATTGTTTTGAGATGTAGTTTATCTTGGTTTTTCTGTTCATTGTTGTTTCGGCTTCGTGTTCTACTGTTCTAGTATTTGTTCGTCTGGACCCTTCTGTACCATTTTTGATATCCATCTCGATATCTGTTTGTTAAGAAACTAGTGTTTAATGATCTAGTTGGTTAGTGGTGGCTGGTGGTAATGATTAGATTTTATTACTTTCTCAACAGACTAACAGAGTAATGTTAATCCTCCATTTTGATTTTGATCGAGATAACTGGGTGGGATAGACCATCCAACCTGATTGTACTGGTTGATTATTGCAAAACCAAGATTGAGCATCACCTACCTTGTTGCTTTCTCTAGGGACACATAACAAACACTGAAACTCTTGGATAGTGGAAACAAGAGACTTCCATTCATTTGCAAGACTAAAGTAGTCTTCCCACTTGCCACTAATTTTGTTGTAACTAACTGGATCTACTACTAGTTCACCATCACCCTCAAAAACGACTTTAGTTAACTGCAACTTGTATATTCGTTCTACTGCCTTAAGACGAGCAAACTTATTTTCCTGTTTGGAATTCTTAGGCCGCCTTGTACCAGCTTTGGCAGCTACGTATACTTCTTCAGTTTTTCTTGAAGTTAGACCTTTAGTAGCTAGCCTCATGAGTGTCAGGTAGAATAGAGGTATGTTAAATCAATCATAACCATGACGGAGAGGTAGGATGCCATGTTGATCACCGTCACAAAATGTACACAACTCTTCATTCATGGTACTGATTGGATATTGAAGCAACATCAAACTAGATGTATTGGACTATGGAGGTTACAGACTTACAGTTATGATATATTTATAGACAGGGCTTTGTTTTACTATTTCACGGGAATTTGTTATTGTCTGACAGAATGTGATGTGGTGTATCATTTTTTTCTATAAAGTCAATATATGCTTAAATATACATCTGATGGAGGAAAGAATGGAGTAGTGATAAATGTACATTGGTTGGCTTGGTTGATTGGATATAATTGGTGTCAGTTAAGTGTGATTGAATGACTCAAAAATGTTTTGTTAATGTGTATAAGTGTCATGTGTGGTATCATCTTTCCCTTCTATTATATTTGTTGGTGGTTTGTAACTACTTTGATATTTTTGTTTCCTTTCTCTTCTTCAGGTGGAGAATGCTAGGAAAGCAGCCAAGGTAGCTGCAATAGGGAGTGCTGTTGGAGCACTTCATTTGGGTGGAACTGCCTTTAGATATTCAAAGAGTCCTCATGGTACTTTTCTAGCTCTTGTGATTTGTTGATGATATGCTACGAAAGTTAGTCTACTAGTATACTACAGTAAACTTAATATCATCTCGTGTTAGAATCTCAATGATCCTTTTGTTGTACTCTTTTAGCGATTGTTGTTCCCTTAGTGTAACAGATAAACACTGGCTGTCACAGAAAGTGGGTACCTTAGCTTATATATTATGAGATAGCCTCCCAGAGTCGAGTCCTGAAAGGATTTAGGAAGAGACAAGAGACAAGACTTGTTTCTGTTAACCCTTGAATTTGTTAAAACCAAGTCTGAGTTGAATCTAGCATCCTTGCAATGTATTATGTGAACATATCAGAGAAATAGATATCTGAGCTTTGGCCTGCTCGACACTGCTGGCTCCTGCTTGGCTGCGTAGATTGATCTATCTGCACAAAAATCTCTTGCATAGTCCTTTAAGACTAGGCAAAGGGGGGATTATCACTCTGAATACAAGCATCCAAATTTGCTTTTAAGCGGTCAGGTGGTGGTTTAATGATTTCTTCGGTTTCCTTTTTCTACCCAAGTACATATAATATTCTGAATCTGGGGTTTAGTATTGATACTGTTAACTATTAGTTTTTCTAGTTTACTGGAACGGTTCTCTGTTCTCGAGCCCTACACCTCATGTTTTTGAAGCTCTATCTTGCCCTTCAACTTTTCATCGCTAAAGCTTTTAGCTTACTTTCGTTTCCCCTTGGTTTGTATTGATATGGAATATGATTGTTGTAGTTCAAACTGTGTCTTAAGTACCATGTTTGCCATGCTCTCCTGCAAACACTCTATTTTTATAATTAGGTGAACTTGAGCTGACAAACTAAATCTCTCGAGCCGATGACTAACTATACATGTCTATTTGAAACTGCATGCAAATATTCTTCATGGTAGTCTTTTGGCTCTACCTAGTGCATACCAAATATAGTCTTATTACTACCTGCTGATAATATGCTATTGAAGTTAGTCTCCTGGTATAGTATTTGAATTTATACGAGATCTGCGAAAATGAAACTATTAGAAAGTTAGTGTTATCTCTTCTTAGAATGCTGGTGACCCTTTTGTTATCCACTTGCAGCGATTGTTTTTATTCCCGTTGACAGATATACACTGGGTAGTAGCAGAAGGTTGGCAAGTTTAGCTCATTCATGAATATACATTGAGATCGCATCCTAGGGCAACTTCTGAATTATTTTAGGAAGAGATAAAGACTTGTTATTGTCAACCGATTGAAGTATTTGCGTATTGAAGTGACATTTTAGTTTGCTTTGCTTATAAATGGAAAAAAACTAAAAACATGCATTGGATCCAAGATTTTCAGTTGTTGGATACTTAATAGCTACAGTAAGAGAATGTTGGCATTTTGACACACATAATCAGAGAACAAGTTAGTAATACCTCGTGACTTGTATCTACATACTCCTTGAGGTGATACGAGACTCCAGTTTTCCACTATATGTTACGGATACATATATTTTGATGGCATTCATGTTCTCACTCTGCAGATATATCTGTGTCGGTTAGATCTAGCATCCTTTCAACATATTTTTTGATCTCAGATGTGTTCATATTGGAGAAACGGATGACTGAGCTTTAGCCTGCTCAACACTGTTTCGTCTTGTATAGATTGATCTGGCTGCATGGATATGTTCTGCATAATTGCTCATAACTTAGGTATTTTTTCTGAGAGTAATATGTTGGCACTTCGACCAACATAATCACACAACAAGTGTTTGATTTTGCTTACTCTGAAAAGAAGTGTCCATGTATTTTTTTTTTTGAAACAGTCAGATTGTGAGTTAATGACTTAGTTTCTTATTTCTCCTCAGATAGATATGAAATTTCGAATTTGGATTACAGGAGATATGGGGATTAGGTTTGAGTCATTTGACTCTAGTTGTACTTATTCAAAGGGTGTACTGCATTGTCGAAACTTTATCTCTACCTTTAACTCTTAGTCACTAGAGCTTTCCGTATTTTTTGTTTTACACTTTGTTGGTGTAGTGTAGTTGAAGTACAAGTTATGTGTGTTAAGTACCATGTTTGCCATGTCCTCCTGTGAAAACTGTATTTACACAATTAGACGCACTTTAATTGACAAATTGAATCTATAGAACTGATCACTATTTATACATCTTATTGAAACTTCGAATGAGAAGTAATTTCAGCCGAGTCCCTTGAGTTTTTTGATTCGAAAGTTTGTTACCACTATTGGGATGAGTATTGTATTCAAAACCATTAAACTTGTGTGTACATTACCAAAACAGTAGAAACCTAGATCTTGAAAGTAAGATATTGGATTTACCTTTTATTTTTCTAGGAAAAGATGTAGAACCTCAAGCTATATATTGATAAAAATGATTTTCAGAAGTCTGTAAATCATTAACTGTTACTAGATTGATACAATTTGCTTAGAATTTGTGCAAGTCTATCTCCTTTCCAAATGTCTTTTATAGCATTTTGGTTACATAGTCTGGAGACCTCTGCCGCTTTATTAATACTGTATCTAGAAAGTAAAATAAAAGCATTAACTTGGAAATTGATGGTAGTTTTTGTCTGACGTTCAATGTCTTGAGTAATTAAATATCTATGTTGTCTTGCTTTGGCATATCTTCCCATCAGTAGCTTTAGAGTTTCTATCGAGTCGGATATTGGATTTACTGTATGATATTTATCTCACCTTTCAAATATGTTATTAGGTACCGTCTTGGCTTTGGGTTTAGGAGCTGTGGTTGGTTATACAGTTGGAAAAGAAGCTGCATCCCATTATTATCAACTCTATCGGGCCGATACTATGGCTTCTCAGGTCAAGTTTTTAGAGTGGGTGAGCGCCAAATCCGAGGGTCGATCATGAATCAAAATAAAATAAGTTGACAGTTACAGTAATGCAAATAGTACAGTACAGTCTACCAAATAAATAAAATGAAGTTTAGACATTTTCCTACTTGTTTGTATTGAGCTAGTAGCACTGCAATATTCAGGAGAGATCTTTGCGTGGATATCTATATGGACGAAGTGAGAATAGTTGTGGGATAATTCATAAAGTTACAGTGTAATTTATTTTATTTTTTTGATAGGCAGTGTAAAATTTGTACTTACCTGAATTGGTACTGAATTTGGACACTGGAATCTTTTTTTTCTTTCTGATTTGGGTGAATGGGAGAATGTATATGAAGTGAAATGCCCCGAAGATGCCACTTGGCATAACTCTCATGTTTGCGATCTACATGCGTTGTTAAACTGAATCCGCGGAGTATGAACCTTGGCTTAGAAAAATCTGAATAATAATGCCGAAATGGGCGACCAGCCATGTAGATTGAGAAACTTCTCTGACATGGATGGAGTTAGAAGATTGTTACAGTTTTATTTCTTAAAGTGAGATTTATTGTTTGGTCGAATGCGAGTTTACAGGTCTAACAAAAGGCTTATATGGACCGGACTCCTTGTTTATCGATATCCTTGAAGAACCGAGCCACTTATACTCGTTGTTTTCTTCCCCACGGTTCATAGTGAAACATCATCTCATCCTTCCCCACGGTTCATAGTGAAACATCATCTCACCTACTGTGGAGTATGTAAATCTCAACACGTAATTTTTTGTGTCAATCTATTTACGTATTTTATTCTCTTGCACTGCATAATGATTTTATATTTATTTTAATTTTTGCACTGCATAATGATTTTATATTTATTTTAATTTTTGCGTACCTTGGGTTGTGACCACTGGATCCTCTCTTATGATTTTTAGTGTTCACAGGTAGTAACCACATAAAAGGCTTGTAATATTCATAAAAAGCTTACAGTAAATTATTTTTTATCTCAATCCAAATTTACTTTTCAGTTTCATCGGGTTTCCTTGAAAACAATCAAAATCACAAATTAAACAACTTTTCGGTGGAATATCGAGGTCTTTAAAAAAACCCTCCTATAGGGTCTTTAAAAAAAAACCTCTTATAGGGTCTTATGGTTATGTGGGAATTTTTTATACGAGGATAAAATAGCCTGAGGTTTTTGAGGGCGATCTAATTTTTTTTGGGACGACTAATAAAACAAAATGAGGTCACTAAGAAATAATATCAGCACATCCTTATCCATAGGGGTGTTCATGGCCGGTTTCGGTTTTCTGGCCAAACCAAAACCAAAACCGATATAGCTGGTTTACCAAAACTTATCAAAACCGAACCTTTAACCGTCAATTCGATTTTTAAACGGTTCTATCCGGTTTCAGCTAACCGACTATTTCTGTCAGTTTTCTGAAACTGACATTACAAATCAAAAAAAAAACAAAAAACATTAAGCTGAAATACAAATTCATATGAAATACAAAACAGCTAGGTTGTGATCTGTTTAGACATTAAATACAAAGCAGTGTCTATCTTTCAGTTTGCATAACGATTAAATTACATCTTGCCATTTTTGCGAAGAGCCACTTCTCTTTCAGTTATATACCAAAATATTGGTAGAATCATTTCGAAAATTGCGAAGAGCCGCTTCTCTTTCACTTTGGCTACGACCACCATGAAGAGAATAGGAAATGATAACAGATGAAACATATATAAAGCACCAACACGTTAAAAAAAATACATAACAAGTAATATACAGGCAATGATATATTAAAACTTGCAAAAACTTGCACCTATAATGGAAAGTGTGAGCATGAGCTATGTTGCTAACCTTCTCATTCTCCGGAACCTTCTGCAGCATTTGAGACACATTTGCTGTAGGGCTACTTACTTTTCCAACCTTTACTTGCACTGGGTCAGTAAGGTACTCCTATCACACACAAGCTCATTAGCACAAATGATTGCCTTTCGAAGAAAATCATCAAATACATGATCATATGATCACAAGTGTAGTATCCAAATCTTTACCTGTGCAAGGGCTTCAATTTCTACTGGCATAGTTGCACTAAACAACAATGTCTGGTGCTTTATGGGAAGATTCCGCATCACCTGAAAGCCAAAAAGTAACCAATAAATAGCAGTATGTACTATTACATGGTGGAAAAAGATTGCTCAAAAGTTGATTTCATTGCTCAAAATA
>JAJJMC010021346.1:1036301-1048803 GCA_023531435.1 Papaver californicum | reverse complement strand
AAAAAAAAAAACCCAAACTATATTCAGAAATCTCTTCTTTCGTATCTCTCTTCCATTGAATTGCAGACCAACATCAAAACCCCTTTAACAAAACCCATCTAATATCAATCAACCCATTTCACTCGATTCTAACCAAAACCCATCTGTTCTTGTTCTTCTTCGGAGACCAATAAAATTTGGTTAAGAAGAAAATAAATTCAAAACCTTATAAACAACAAGATCCAGAACATGTTGAAGATTCTGTAAAAACTAAAAAGAGAACACAAATCAAGTGATTAGTGGGGTTTCGGTATTACTCACTGCTCCAAGCTATTACAGAAACCCATCACTCATTTACTGGTAAAGTCCTTCTTTTAATTCTTTCTCATATCTCTAAAAACTAGGTTTCTGTACTCTTTTTCAGTTAGAGATCTTGTTTTTTTTTTTAGTGAGCAGTTGGGTCTGATTTGGTTGTTTAGATGATGGGTTTAGTTGGGTTTCAGCTTTTATGTCCATTTGGATGATAATTTCTTGCATGGGTTTTCACCATATGGATATATTTTTTGAGAATAGATTGAGAAATTTTCAGTACCCAATCTCAAGTAGTTATTCCATTGTAATGTAAAGGAAAGCCTTTATAAGAAGTTTCAGTGAATGGAAGATAGGTTTTATGGGTTGAGAAGATGAATTAGGACTCGATGTTAGGATTTTGTTGATGATGTGAATCAGAGATTGAAATTGAATCTCAGATGGGTTCTCGGGTTCGTTATTAGGGTTTGGTAGAGTGACAGAGAAGATACTTGAGATGGGTTTTAATCTCGTTGTTGAATTTAAGAAGCCTAAAGTAGAGTTAGGTTTTTTTTATGGATTTGCAATTGGTAGAGATATCCGTGATGGTGGTGGTGCGGTTTGTCGAAGATGAAGGGGTTGTCGAAGTTTGGCAGCAAGAATTTGAATTCCAGAATCAGTCAAGAACAAGAGTTGATACTTCATTTTCTGTTTGAAAAAAGAGATCTTGAAAAAAAGATCCGAAAGATCCATCTCTCTCTCTCTCTTAAGATTATGACTGAACAAAAAATGGATTATGGGGTCTTTCTTTCTGAATTTCGAATCTAAGATGCAGAGAAGAAAATAATTTTTATTATGGCTGAACAGAAAATGGATTATGGGGTCTGCTGTTCAGATATAACAAATTGAAGGATATAAATTTCCTTAAAACAAATTGAAGGACGTAAATTTCCTTAAACAAATTGAAGGACGTAAATTTCCTTAAACAAATTGAAGTTCCTCAAATAACTTCAATAAATTCTGCAGGGGAATGGATTATGGGGTCCTTTTTTCTAAAAATAAGTTTGATTTTGGGTGAACAGAAAATGAATTATGGGGTCCTTCTTTCTGAATTTCGACAGTCACTCAAACAATCTGTACATAACAACTTCTGAAGAGGCATTCCGACTGTCTCAAACAACTTCTGAAGAGTGATTTCGACTTCTCTAAGGGTTAAACTGATGCAATCAACTAGTATAGCATCTGTTTGAGGGGGAGTATTAGAGTGTCAGTATTTACTTTATGTTTAGTGTTAACAGGGTGTAAATATTATCTTTTGTATACCCTAATACAACCCTTTTCTTATTCTTTTGCTTAATTCTTAGTTAGTGTTTTTGTGTTCTAGGTTCTGTTTAGATTTCTGTATATTAATTTTGGTTATGAAAAGGGGATTTCTTATATTCTCCAAAGAACCGGAAGTTTGTTGATTGATTGAAAATACCGTAAATTACGAAAAAGCTGTGGTAACTAACATGAACCTCCACAACAACAATGGCTTCTTCTATTTCTTCTGACTCATTGACTTCCATCCCCAAATCAAAATTAGGTTTTTCTTTTCTTCTTCTTGTAGACCCCAATTATTATCTCAATCTTCTTTAACTTGATAAAGTCATCTCCTTAATTTGTAAAAAAAATCAACTCTCACAGTCACTTGTTGTTTTGTAAAACTGTCTGTTACACAATTTGGACGGATGTTCAAGCCGTGAAAACAGACTAGAATTGAGTTGTTGCCGATGGTCCAGACACACGCGAGCTTATACCCGAGCTCATTTTGAAGGTAGTCATCTTTTAAGTTTTTCTGCCAAAATGTGGGTTGTCAATTTTTTCCTTGCATATTTTATTATCCGTTTACAATTACGAATAATGACCGGAATGCTCCAACTTTGGGGGGTCTACTCTCATTTTTGTCCCAACGGAAAAAAATAAACAAAAATGCCTCAATCCGTTAGTTTTTTAGTTAAGTTGGGACGTGCGAATTGGTACGTGTGAAAAAAGGCCAAAATACCCCCACATTTCATTTTTGAAAAATGCCCTAAAAAAGATTTATGTTACAGAAATATCCCAAAATGAAAAAGTTACAAAAATGTCCAAAAATGAAAAAAGTCACAGAAATTCCCTAAAATGAAAAAAGTAACACTGAAAATTTAAACATAAAGTTACATGTTTAAAGACTTTTCATGTTTGTGTTACTTTTTTTCATTTTAGTGCATTTTTGTGATTTTTTTTCATTTTGGGGCATTTTTATAACTTTTTCATTTTGGGGCATTTTTGTAACATGAATCTCTTTTCAGGGTATTCTTCCAAGATGAAATGTGGGGTGTATTTTTGCCTTTTTTCACACGTGCCAATTCACACGCCCCAACTTAGCTGAAAAACTAACGGATTGGGCATTTTTATTTTTTATTTTTTGTTGGGGCAGAAATGAGAGTAGATCCCCCAAAATTAGGGCATTCCAGTCATAAGCCCTTACAATTACAGAAAACAATCCTGATTATAGAATAAACCGGAGTGGAACGTCACCAGATCACTAGATCTTTTATCACTTTACTTCGGTTATCTGTAAAACTTTGTTGTCAAATTGTTAGTATATCAATTAAAACCTAGTTGTAATGTGAAATTTTCACCTTCATTAGAAAAAGAAGAAGGTATTAGGACGTCTTATTGGATCATTACACTTACACTTATGCATCGAAGTGAGGTGGCTGCCAAATGTCATCTAACAACTGTGTAACCTTTTTGAATTAGTTAATGTCTAAACCGATTCTATTTTTTTGAGATGCAATAGGTTCTTAACTCTAAAAGTTACCAGTTTAACTGACCAATAAGACTTAAATCTTAAAACTTCCAGTATATCTCTATGTAATGTCACTTTGTGATGGGATTTTCTAAATACCAACTTATACATAAATTTGTTTTGATACTAGTACATGTAACTTCTATCCTTAAGAAAATTATTGTTATGTGCATATGGACACTTAGTGAAATGAAAAAAATCCGCTTACATGCTATATTCTTGTTATTGTTGTTGCTAGATTGTTTGTTCTCATTATTTCGAAATAGGTCTGTTAACTAATGCCCAAGCTTATTTTTTGTTGCAGGTATACTATCCCTAGTTGCGCGCCTTAGTACATCGTTCTGCAACACTTTTTTTTAAATTATTTTGTTAACTAGAATGCTTGGAACTTGTAATAGTTTGTACTAGTTTAGGTCAGATATTTTTTTTTTTATTAGATTCTTTTGTGATTTTGAATTTAATTGGTAACTGAAATCAATCGGTGAACATAATTAAATGGGATTTTAAAATATATGAAATCAAAATTTGTTTCAATTTTAAATTTGAATTTGAATTTAATTTTTATTTTCATTTTAGCCTGAGTCAGTAATTTGATTCATCCCAAAATGACAATTTGATTTGAAAAGTTAACGTTCATTAAAAACTGTGTCATCAAATAAGGCTAAAAATCTAGGACTGATCATACGGCTGATACAAACTGTCTTGTTAGTCCCATCTATGACCTTTCCTGACTGTTTCCACTAGTAATGTTTTCTCCATAGCTTTTCATTTGATTAACTATCTCTTTCACTCTTGAATAGTAATATTTCGCAGCCTCAGACTCTTTCATTTTAATGTTCTCTAAATAACTTCTTAGCAATTGTAATTTAACCGTACGTACCTTATCATTTCCTTGAAAGTCCTCCTTTAGCGTAACCCACACATCTTTTGCTGTTGTAGCTCCCATTATTTGTAATCTTTTAGTTTCAAATTCTTCAATTGCTTTTGTTGTCCGCATTCATTCCCGTAGTTTCTGGCATTGTTACACCGCTATGGACAATTTCCCATAGGTCTTGAAATTGAAAATATGTCTTTATTTTGAAGCATCAAAAATCATAATTCTATCCAGAAAATATTGGCACAGCTAATGACTGATTAGAACCGTTATCACACGACATGATTGCAAACGGAAGTGAACGCCCAACTCAATCTAACTGGCTTGGCTCTGATACCACTGTTAGAATTTGAGGACCTTTTATGTTGTATTAACTAACTCTCACTTTGTTATTGATTTATTTATTTTTTTGCTTATTTAATTCTCTATAATTTCTTTCTTTTCATTCATTCATCATTGTTGCAACCATCGGCTATTTATAGCCTCAATAGCCGACCATCTAGGTTCTTCTAAATATAAACTAGTTTACTGACCTTAGTGTTCACACAAGAACTCCGACTAACTGGATACATTTTCTGTTGATATGTCTTGAATCATTTATTTGCCGGAATACTACGGGGAGTCCAAGGGACAGAGCCCCTATATATATATACATACGTTGTACCTAGAATATGTATCTTGGTATTCTGCTCAGTAATAAAACTCTGATTTCTCTGCCGTGGAGGTAGCTAACGTAACAGTTAGTGAACCACGTAAATCTCTGTGTCTCGATCTCTATTATTGTTCTCGTTTGATCTCTCGTTACAACACTTTATAAAGATTTACTTTCTCTAGATTTTTCTTATTTATCTAACTTAACCGACTACCATATAACACTAGAGACTTCTAACAAGTAACAACAAATTGCTACATCTTCTACGAACTTCATTTATTGTCTTACTACCTAGTTAATTTCAGAAAATGCATTAACTCCAACAATTTCTAGAGAGTAATTTGAATGTTATGATTAGCTTCTTGCTGCTCATAAATTAGTGATTGATTCATAAATTTCTGAATGTTTTAATTCTCTTGTAGAAGTTCTATAATAAAAAGTTGATTGATCGTAGTCGTTTATGGATGTAGGCACATTGCCGCACCACGTTAATTTTAGTTTGCTTTCTTGTTTCTTTTAGTTTGCATCTTCTTTACTTCTACTTTAGTTCTACATTGATCCAAAAAACTAGTGTCTTGTGGGGAATTATTACCAATAATCCCAACATGTACAGTAGTGTGTTTTTACGTTTTTGGTAGTGAATTTCCCACCTATCCCAATTGGGAAACCCTGACTTTGTAGATTGGTCTTGACAGATGAGACACTTATCCTAACGCACATAAATTACACTCCACATACATTTGCAGCATATTTCTCTTTCACAGTAAACTCATATGCAGAAAAGGGTAAACTAACATACCAATTACAACTCTATTTTTTCCAGATACCATCTGTTATTCTCTCTGCAACAGTATCAACAACTCTCCAGTAGCCAGACCACCATTTTTCTTTTTTACAAAGCAAAACTAAGAACAAACCCCCAAACCCTACTCCAACACCCAAAGTAACAGCACCGTAAAGAAAACCTTTCTCTCTTGCACTATCTTCATCTTCTTCCTGCAAGTTAGTATTATACTCGGTATTACTTTCTGTAGGATCATTTAGATCACCCTCACAAAGCCTATCTGTAGGAACACCACACAAAAACTTGTTAACGAGATAAGCTGAATCGTCTGCGATTAAAGTTTGGAAGTGTGCGTCTTCAGGGATTCTGCCAGTCAATTTATTGTAAGATAGGTTTAAGTACCCAAGATAGCTTATTGATGCCAGTTCCGATGGGATCTTTCCAGACAAATTGTTGAAACTCAGATCCAATGACTCTAAACCAGTCATGTTTCCAACACTATTTGGTATTTCACCAATGAGATGGTTATTTGATAAATTAAGCATTGAGAGCCCTTTTAGAAGACCTATATCTTCTGGGATGTTTCCTTCTAAATTGTTGCTTGACAGATCGATTCCTGAACTGAAACCATGTAAACGTCGAATGTAATGCGAGACTCCTTTGATCACCATTTGCATTTGAAGATCTCTGACTGCCCAACCACCACTCCAAAATGCGTACGTGTCATTGGGTCTACTTGTTAACTTTGTCATGTTTCCTATCTTGCTTGGAATTGGACCCGAGAGATTGTTAGATGATAAATCTAAGATCTGGAGTTTACTCAAATAGCTGATACCTTTGGGGACTGATCCGTTGAATGCGTTTGACCTTAAAGAGAGAATCCGAAGATCTTAAAATGAGCCAATGAAATCAGGTATATTACCTTGAAAGTTGTTGTTTCCCAGAGTAAGAACATCTAATGTCTCGAGTTTTCCAATGAACTTCGGGAAAATACCTTCGAGAAGGTTATCATGCAATAAGAGATATCTGATACGTGTCTGTTGAAGCTCATTTGGAACCTCCCCAGTGAGATTGTTCATGCCAAGGTGTAAAAAAAAAGAGAGAGCTGCAGTTCCCAAAACTATAAGGTATACTCCCTGTTAAGCTGTTATTAGAGAGATCAAGAGTTTCAAGACTTAGACCCGTCTGTGCGAATTTGTTTGAACAAAATGAGGGTGGAATTGGACCTGATAGTTGATTACCAGATAATGAAGCATAGCGGGAGTTGGAAAGCCTTTCTCCGACTTCTAAAGGGATTCTGCCGCTGAACTGATTTTCTGACAGATCGAAATACATATTCTTTTCAGATGGAATAGGAAGTGAACCTTGTAGAAAGTTTCTAGCTAAATTTACATACAAGAAAGTATTAATTAAAATGAAGAACCTGTGGTAGTGTTCCTTGGAGATTGTTTCCCGAGAGATCCAAAAGACTCAGAGTTTGGTGTTTAAATAGACAAGACGGGATAGCTCCTGTAAGATTGTTGCTTGATAAATCTAATTTATCAAGATTCTTAAACTTGCAAATGAAAGCCGGGATATTTCCGTTAATATTGCATGATTGCAGCTCCAAACTTTCTAGAGGGTAATGATCAGATGGGAATGTTTGGTGATGATCTATTTCCACAGTTAAGCTATTCTGGTTAAGATTTAGCTTAGTCAGGTTCAATTTATTTATCAAAGAGTTCAATGAAACAATGCCACCAACAGAGTTTTCACTAATATCCAAGTGACTAAGCTTTAGAAGCTCGGTGATACAACTTGGTATTGTACCAGTTAATTTGTTACCATATAAACTCAAATGTTGAAGGAAAGCAAAACCTTTTCATATTGGAGACGGAAGGAGGAATATGACCTGTTATTTCGTTTGAAGAGAGATCAAGATACTCCAATTTTGAAAGAGCTGAAATCGTTGTAGGAAAGGATCCTTTGATTGAAGAGTCTGATGTGAAAAGACTAACCAATATGGGAGCATTCGTAATGGTTCCCGGAATCGATCCGTTCACATTAGTTGAAGAAATCCAAAGTGTTTGGAGCTTAGGCCATTGACGTTCAAACATGGACGAAAAGATTTACATTGAGATTAGCAGTTCCTCTTACATCAAGCTTTATAAGCTGAGTGGAATCGATCCTTGTAAGTTACAACAATCGGCTAATTCGAGAACCGAAAGGGAAGTCAGGTTGACAATCTGGGTTGGAATTGAAGAATTGATGTCATTATTGGAACTCATTTTCAAAGTTGATAGACGTGAAAGATTAAGGAACTCATGGATTGGAAAAACTGGATTAGAAATATCACAAGAAGATAAATGAAGTTCTCTTAGATTACCAAGATATGATATTGGTTCAGCCAAATTCTTGGTCATAGATGCCTCGTATAAGTCAACACCACTCATTTTTAGTACTCTCAGATTGACCAAACTTCTAACCCAGTTTATGGATGGGGATGTTAAGGGATATTCAGGAATACTATAACCCAAAATTGTGGGATCAGATGCTTGAACGAAACTAGAGATATCGAGATACCGAAGAGAAGACAAGTTGGAGAACTGTGTACTTATTGAGTCGGAAAATTGCGAAAAGGAGACATCAAGATGGGCGAGATTTTTGAGTTTCGGGAGCTGATATTGGACCTGTGAGTAGTCGAGTGTGTTGAAACTAAGATCAAGATATTCAAGGCGAGTTAGTTTGAAGAGGGAAGGAGAGATTGTACCGGTAAGTGAAGTATTTGGTGGAACCAAATATACAGAGCTTTGTTTGGTGGTTTCAAGTTCAACATTCCGAAGATCGATTGAAATGACATGTAACGAATCGGTAGAACACTGAATTCCATACCACTCACAGCAGTTTTGATGACGGTCTACTTGCCATGACGACAAACGATCCGAAGGGTCGGTTAATGGCGATTTGAAGCTTAAGAGAGCCATTCTTTCAATGTCTATGCAGCCATGACAACCTACTGGGATTTGAGTGACGAGTAAGAACAAAATGAGAAGAATATAAGAGTAGTGAAGAGGGAGGCAACTTCTCTTATTTAGTTTATCCATGGCTAAATAGATAGAAAAATAAAGAACTAGGCTAAATGATATTGTTTGGAATTGGATCATAAAATCCCACAGATATAGTAGATGCTGATCAATACTACTACTGGATAGGAGACTTGAGATTGATAGTCTTGTTTCTCGAAAGCAACAGGTTTTGAAATTTCAACTGCCTTGTGGCCTATATTTGTCTAAGAGACGCAACACCATTTATATCCCGATCCAAAGTAGGTGCTATTAGGTGGTTTGTCTAAATACTGTTTTGTCCCTTAGTCTTTAGGTTTATACCCGTTCACTTGAGTGTAAATACAGTTTTGTTCCTTAGTCCTAAGTATATACCCTTGAGTCTAAATATCTGGAGAAAAAAAATTCATCGTTACATCCACATGTTAATTTTTGTTACTTGATTTTCAATCAGATTTTATTTTTGATTAGGTTTACTGTGATTAAATTTGTTTAACTAGGACATCGTCTACTAGCCAAAGCAGTGGTGGTCCTGAAGTTCAGTCGATTGTAAGAAACTCAGTATTGGTGTAAAAATATTCACCCTAACACTTTTTAAGATTGATAATAAATTGATTGAATTTCCGCCGCAGATTTCATTCCTCCAAAAATTATTGATATAAAATATAAATATTAATTGAAAGTCGTGATTGTTGATGTAAAGGTGGAGAGTATCTGCAAAGACACTCTAATGCTAAGTAAAAAAAACTCTATGTAGATGTGTAGATGTTGGTGAAGTTACATTCATGTTAAGATATACACATGGTTATGTATTGTCCATATTCTGAGGGATAAACTTTTGATGTGAACGATTTTTTGATGAGGGTATGAGGAACAAATGATATGTTTGACATGCGTTTTTCATAGTAATTGGTTCCAATAAAGAATTTATTTGAATCAATTACTATGAAAGACACGTGTCAACATATCATTTGCTCTTATGCCCATTCTTAGGTTCCTATGTAGTGAAAACCAATAATATTGACAAGGCTGCTTGTCAAATGAGATTTGACCAGGATACCCCTCTTTTCCGTACGGAGATCCCTTCTGTAAAATAATTGAGTTCTTCATTAGGTCAGAGTGTTTATAGAGAAGGACGTAGTCTTCCATTCTCATATTCGGGTAGGATGGCAGTTGTAACTTCCAGATATAAAACGTACTAGCATGGCAAGCTCAAGCGTCTTCATGCATTTGTTCAGGCAATTGTGCAAGTACTACGTGATTCTCCTTCGGTTGAAGTCTTGAGATCTCATCCTCGGCTGAAACCGTTTCCCATTGGCAAGCATAGAGCCTCTTATGAGCCAATTCATGTATGTACCTATATATTCGACTTTCCCAGATTTTCTTGTGTATATATATACTCCCTCCGTTTCAGGAAAAGAGTTACTTTCTCTTTAAATTTTTGTTCCAACAAAAGAGTTACTTTCATTTTCTATATAACAAACTTTCAAAACTACCCTTGTTATTTTAAGAAATGTTATTATTCTCATTATAAAGATATACATAGTATTAAACTTTTTATTAGGGTAAATCTGGAAATAAATTACAAAATTTATTCTCTCTCATCTTGCCTCATCTTGCCTTAACAATTGTGCAAATAGGAAAAGTAACTCTTTTCCTGAAACGGATGGAGTATTTTTTTATATACTTCTTCTTTGCTTGACATATGTATTCAGGCAGAATGTTACGTGCAACCTCGAAAAGGTAGGAGCACCGCTGAATTCAGTCACCAAAAGAGGGAGATTAGGTCGAATAATCGTGCAAGTGGAATACGGGTGGTCACTACAGACGTTGACTTTCCAACTACACAGGTACGTACATTTCTTCGTTTATCCGGTTAAGTTGGTCAGATAACTGGTGTCCCGGACTAATCCTGTTTATCTCTTGTATTAACTTAGAGTTCGGCTTCTCAAATCATGAGAGGCTTCTCGTCACTCCCTCCTGTGCAATTGAATGCCTTTGCTAAAATTACGGCATCAACAACGACTAGGATTGATTTTTCCAATGTGAGGTTTTTTGAAACTGCTGCCACTAGTACAAAAATCAACACTGCTGACATTTTATAACCGTCACGGTATCACTTTTATGACGGTTTTTGTGAAATTAGAAACGTCACCAAAACCGGTGTCACCATAAACGTCACCAGAACCAACATTGATTGTTCCAATGTAATTTTTTGAAACTGCTGCCACTACTACAAAAAAATCAACACTGGTGACATTTTATAACCATCATGGTATCACTTTTATGACGGTTTTTGTGAAATTTAGAAGCGTCACCAAAATCAGTGTCATCATAGGATCATTTTATAATGACCGTTTTGAACTGTCACATAACCTTCACAAAATACCTCATAAAACAGTTACGTGCGGTCCAAAACCGTCATGTTAAGCTCATTTCTTCCGCATTAATGTGACGTCGTTCTTAGAAAAACGTCACCAGACTGATATTACAGTGACAGTTGAGTAAAAAGTGTTATAGTTTTTGCAGCTTAAGTAACAGTTTTTCTCCTAAACCGCCACCATATGCTTATAGTAGAAGATTTTCTATTGAACTGTCATAATAACAGGTAACAAGGGTCACAAATTTTTTGCATATTTGTCGTCAAAAATTAGAAGAAACTAGTCTTGCAAATTCTCCACTGTTAATTTTTCATTTATAAAAAGAAGTACGTACATAAGTTCCTTGGGGCCATTGAAGAATTTCATAACATTATTTATTCAATAAGCTTGTTATTGCAAAAAAAATAAATAAAATGGAAAACAGAAAGGAAAAATGTGAAGCTCCAACCACAGCAACATACATAAAAGGCTATATTCTCTTCAGTCGAGTAACATGATGATTTGAAAAGATCTTTCTGCGATTAATCATCGAAATGGCCAAGACTGCTTTATATTTTTCACATGAGCGCCTATGTGTTTGTGTTGTATCTTTATTGGTTCATCTTATACAGGATTTAGCATTCCCTCCTCTCACTTCTACACCTTCAATAATACATCTATACAAATGGTGGTTAATATTACTCTCGCTGGAATGAGAAATGCAGAAGAAAATATTTCTTACTTATACAATCAAACTGAAGTTACCTTGAAGATCTTACGAAATAATATTTCAAGCAATCTAACCTCCATATTGGGATGAGACAAATTAACCCTATCTCATAGGAGAGAAAGTTAGCTGGAAAAGTGAATTTTCAAGACCTTAAAAAATTAAGTAAAGTGGAAAGCCCCAAAAGCATAAGACAGATATCCTTGTACAACTAACAATGCTGAATTATATACTCAAATATGGTACAAGTATGGTTACGTCGCCACTACTAAGAAGCGTGGAGAGGCCTCCTTTTTAGCAAATCCTATGAGAAAAATATTATCTTTCGTAGATGAGATGTGTCCAGGAATTTTTTAAAAATCTCGATTTTTAATTTGGGGTTACTAATTATAATCGGTAGTTTAAGATTTTTTTCAACTATCGATTGTGATTGTATAAAATGTTAAAAAATTTTAAAAAATATTGATTTCCAATTTCGGGCTACTAATCATAATTGGTTAAGATTTTTTTAAACTACCGATTGTGATTGCACAAATGTTGAAATTTTTTAAAAAATCTCGATTTCTAATTTGGGGCTACTAATCATAATCGGTAGTTTAAGATTTTTTTAAACTACCGATTGTGATTGTACAAAATGTTGAAATTTTTTAAAAAATCTCGATTTCCAATTTGGGGCTACTAATCATAATCGGTAGTTTAAGATTTTTTAAACTACCGATTGTGATTGTACAAAATGTTGAAATTTTAAAAAAAATCTCGATTTTCAATTTGGGGCTACTAATAATAATCTGTAGTTTAAGATTTTTTCAAACTACCGATTGTGATTGTACAAAATGTTGAAATTTTTTTAAAAATCTCGATTTCCAATTTGGGGCGACTAATCATAATAGGTAGTTTAAGATTTTTTTAACCTACCGATTGTGATTGTACAAAATGTTGAAATTTTTTAAAAAATCTCGATTTC